>LPNX010236596.1:47480-87148 GCA_001517045.1 Pseudotsuga menziesii
GGAATTATTGTAAATAAATAATAAATAGGAATATGAATAAATAGGAAGGTGAAAACGCTGGTTCTCAACCGCCACATTGTAATGTATAAATAAATGTTTCAGCCATGAATAGAATTGAATCGGGAGTTATTACCAACACATGAGATGTCATTTAGCATTTTATTTTACTGAATTTGGATTAATTTGGAGAGTTTTAGTTTTCTGCAAAAATAATCACTTTTTTTTTAATAAAAATCATTTTTTAGTCAAAATCATTTTTTTACTCAAAACTGACTATTTTGAGTAAAAAGGCATTATGTGTCCGATTGTTGATCTAAAAGTTGGCTCTGACTGGCTGGCTGATAAAGAATGATTTTTGGCTTAAAATTAGAGCCTTCAATCACTGAATTCTGAGTCTGGATCACGAACGGGTTTTTTTCATTTAATTTATGGAAAAATTATCCCAAAAAACTTAGGAAAAGTAATAAAAATTAAAAAATTAAAAAAAATAACTTTTCACTGTTCGAAAAAGATTTTTTCAAAAAAAAATTATGTGTCCAAATGACTTAGGACATGACCATAATCTATCTAAATAATGTCTAGTATGCTTGTAACACTCAGTTGGGCTCTAATAACCCCCAAGGCTCAGAATTCAACATCGGGCATTCCAGCTTTGGAAGAAGCGGGAGAAAACCTCGTCAATTATACTCGGCTAAAGCCAAAGCATAATTGTCAGGGGCAAAAAACACCCTGGAATGCCCTATTTGAGAATCTACATCCCAGCAGATCAAACCACTCAAAAATATCCTACTAGCACATTTTATTACAAACCCCATGGGGCCATCGTCAAAATTATTCAAATAAAAAAGTGACTAACAAATATTGGCTAGACAAGCAGACGAATCGACTGATACACTGGAATCAGACTTTGAACAAGTCTGTCAACCGACGGCTCCTCAGGTAACCCAACTATGGTACAAAAAGTTGGCTAACATCTGGCTCCAACTGCGGGACGTGTGCTCGATCTAGTCTCTTATGCAAGGAGAGCATACGAGAACCCCAGAATCTCTGGTTTCCATATCCTGTAAAAGCATCTCAACTTGACAAGAAAACCTTAGTAGCACAAGTTTTATGAAAAAGAGCCAATGATCCAAAAGTTGCTTTATTCACTCAAAAATTTATTTATTTCTAAGTACATAAAGAAAATGCCAAAGTAAACGCTCACTTTAAGAAGCCTATTTTCATAGTCTAAGCATGATACACAAAAGGTTAGGTGTAATCATAAATCCAATGTAACCACCTAAGCATTTTATTAATGTAAAAAGGTTTTGTCTTGTCTTTGGTTACCAAGCAAAGTAAAACCACAATTTCCAAAGAATGCAAACCTCCATGATGATCCAGAATGGGGGGGTTGGATGGGGAATCATAGGCAATATAATGTCGTCAAACTTCTTCCCAAACTGGTAGGTGATCGCGCAGGCTGCTTCTACCCATGACTAGATAACACTGATATACAAATCGAGATGATGCGACAAGTCGACTACTCCATCATGCTGATCATCAAGGCTTGTCAAATAATAACTCGTTGTATAAGCCCCAAGCTGCTCCAAAACATAAGGAGCATCTATATGTGAAGACAATGGTTGAAAAAAAACTTCAACTAGTTGTATCCCATTTGACTCTTCACCGCACTGCTTCTCCAAGTCCTTATTACAGATACTCAGATACAATTTTGACTGATCATAAGAAAACTCCAACTTCTCTTCTTTACAAGTCTCGGAATAACAACTCCCCGTGCTGGACACATCATAGATGAGAGTCTCAAAAATATTTTCAAAAGTATCATAGGTTGGATTTTCAATAAAATTCCAGTAATCATCATTGCCATCTATGTCAGATATGAGAGATGCCTCATCACTGGTATCAAGTCCTTGGCTACACTCCTCATTCTGCTCAAAACAATATTCTTTAAAAAGTTGGGTTTCAGAGATATCACATGGGACCCAACTTTCCAAATATTTGTCATCCGGTGGAGAGCATGGAGGACTCTCATCACATGAAACTTCTAAGATTGGATTTTCAATTAAAGTCTCGTAGTTGTCATCCATCTCAGAAGAAGGGGATTCTTCCTCACTTGTATCACATCGCTGACTATATCCCTCCTCATGATCATAGTCATCTTCTTCAGAAAAAAGGTCACAAGGTAGTAAACCTTCCAAACTATCATCATCATGCTCATTTGTAGGATTAGTACAAAAGTTTTTAGAGAGGTTATCCATTTGTTGATTATAATCTTCGACTTGACATCGGGTTTCTGTGGTGACAGGATGGAGCTGTCCAACTGCGTTAATGTACTCAAGCTCTCTAGAATATTGTTTTGCCTCTTTCCAACTTTCTCCAGAAATATCATGCATGTCATCTACATAGTTTATGTACTCAGGCTCGCTGGATGATGCTTCAGGACCACAACCCTCTAGAAAACCATGCTCCTGAATATAGCATGCATAATAGCAGGAAGATTCTTCATGAAGGTCTTCACATGCTCTGCAAAATGGTTTATACTCCTCAACCATATTAGCGGCCTCTAGCTGATGAGGAGGCCTCTGCTCATTGTTGGGATTCTTTCTCTGTCATGTTGGCTTGGTAGGAAAAGTTCTAGGAGCAGGCTGAGTTTGAGTTCTTTCCATTGTTATTACCCTATTCTGAATTTCCTTTAACTCCGCTAAATGTTTCTGTTCTACTATCTCCATATTCTTCTTCATCTCCCTTTTCATATCGATCATTTGTTTTTCATAGGCATCCTTCATAGTTGATAAAGGATCATTGTCTTTGGGTTCACTAATTTTCAAAGGGGTGGAAGACCTTGAATAACTGTGGAGGTTAGACTCACCAGATGACTGCATCTTCTTATCAATTTTGATAGCCAAACCCTGAGCTAGAAGTAAAGTAGTCGGCTCTTTATCTCTCATTCGGTATTGGATTTTACCACTCAAAGCTTCGATGTAATAGTCCAAAACAAAAGCTATTGGAGGAGAGTAAGTGACAGGGATGGAATTTGCTAATTCAGTGAACCTGTTGTTGAATTCGTCCATTATTTCAGTTTCGGACTTCTTTATGCTGGTCAAAGCCGCTTCTAGATGTCTAGGCTCCTTTCTGCTGCCAAACTTTCCAATGAAAGCAGCCTTGAAGTCTGCTAAGGTAACGAAAGATTTGTGCGGCAAATTATCGTACCAGTTGCCAGCCTTGCCATCTAAAGACAAGGCAAACAAGGTCATGTAAACATCTTCATGCCTATCAGTACCCCTGACATGGGCACCACAGTGTCTGGTGAAATTCCTGACATGTTGCTCAGCAGAGAGGGAGGCATCAGTGCCATTATATGTCGTAAGTTTGTCGATAGCCTTGTCAAAGATATCATGAGGATGGCCTGAGATCTGGGCAAAGTTAAGTTGAGTAAAAAACTCACCCATTGGATTAAGGAAACAGTTATTATTTTGCAAATTTTCTAAGTTTTCTGGAAATAAAAGATGGATGTCTGAAACAGACTCAGATCCAAGTTCTGCAAGGATCCTGCAAGAAGATAGTTTGTTTAATCTCCTCCTTAAGACCTTTTCGGGGTCAAAGATGAAATCAACCCAACCTACAGAGTTTCTTCTAGTAGAATACCTTGAGGTGTTAACTGACAGTGGAGTCGCCAGGTGGACTTAAGTCTAATTTCAGAGGGTGATTGGACTAAAAAATCTACCAAAAAGGATAAAAAGGTAAAAAACTAAAAGAAACAAAAGTCATCCAAGAACAAAAAGATTTGTCCTCGGCAATGGTGCCAAAAGATGTTGTTCCCCAATTGCACACCAGCAGCATAAATCTTCTGAAAGTTGTCTCCTCACTTGAGAAAGTGGGAGAGGTGTGACCTTGGGGGCAAGCACAGAGCTAGGTATTGTCACCTACTCCTAGCTCCTCCGTTTAGGCTAACTCTTAACGAAGCCAAGGGGGGTAGTCCCTAACAAAGAGTTTTCTATGGCTCAATGCTTAAGTTAATTTTTAGATGTTTCGGATGCGGATGAGTGTTGTTTAGGAGTTATTGTGATTTCAGATGATTAATGTGATGAATTTAACACAAGACAAAGCAATCCACGTTGCTATCACCGGAATTGAAAGATAGACAAATATTTGAGAGCTTCACGAAATAGATAAAGCATTCACACATATGATTTATAATCAAACATTCGACCGACAAATGGCCCAGATTTTCAACAATGCTAACAGATGGGACCAGTGCCTATGGAGTCAACTTATCAGAGATGCTTTGAATGTAAATATGTGAATCCCAAAAAATGTCAGTGAATGCTAGGGTTTACAAGTGCTCTTGGTAAGTTTTAAGAGGTTTTTGTTTGTGATCTTCACTTATGGTGGCTAGATGTCCTAACCGGTAATACCTTCAGTGGCTCCGTTCTAAGACATGACCGACATGTTTGGTGTCAAAGGTAAGTGTTCAATAACTTAAATACTAGTGCCCAGATTAGGTAGCTCGACGCCCACACTTGGAATTTGCCGACATGCCTCGATATTTATCGAACAACGCTGGTGCGTTGGTTATAGGGAAAAGTTCTAGTTAAGTTCCTCTTGTGGGGTTTAGAGATCCAATGTTGTTTCTGGGTATTTCGATCGAAGATCGATCAGAGCATACTCCGGCAAGGAGGGAAGGGGGTTAATTAATTATAGGGATGTGAGTTGTGGATTTTATTAAGTTAATTAATTAAAACTCTCCGACAGAGAGCGCTCTTGACCTCGTCTAATGGCAGTGGTTCAAGAGACTTGGTTAATATGTATGTTTGATGCAAGGATATGCAGTGGGAATGCTCTCCGATAGAGAGTGCTCTTGACTTGGATTACGGCAAGTTCAAGAGACTTTCAAGATTAATTCATTAACTTCTTAAACAATGAAAAGACAACTCTCCGATAGAGAGCACTCTTGATCTGCAAAGTGAGATTCAAGAGATTTCTACTTTAAACAGTTGAATTACTTATAAAAGATACAAAAAATTAAAAGATGAAGTAATCAACCTAGTTAATGAAACAAAATGGGCTAATCTAACAATTAGTATCTACTTTGCAAAAAAAATGAAACTACTCTAAGTACTCGAAATAAATCTAAGCTAAGAACAAAAAACACTCTTCCCGAAATGGAGAAGAAAAACCAAGTATGGAAGGCCCTATCCCACTTAGCCTTGTTTTATTAATGAAGTACAAATACCTTTGGAACTTAATCCTTGTCAAGACTTTGAGAAGTAACTTCAGTAAAAATGAAAAACTCTTATGAGTTTGCACAAAGGAGAATGACTTCTTTTTTGGCTTTGTATCCTTGTCTTTGGATCTAGTTCTGCTTGCTCTTTCTTGTTTGGTTTGGCTTTTGGTTCCTCTGTGGATAAGAGCTCTAAACAAGGACTAGTGAGAGTGTTAGGAAACCAAATTTAACATGTGATTCGAAAAGATTAAGTGAATGAGAAGACATGTGCCTTATGAGATGAAACAAAATATCAAAACAATGGAATGAGACCCAAAATCAAAACTTGGAAAGGATCAGACAAGCTCACCGTTTTTTATGTAAAATGCACGATTTTTGACGAAACGACTTGAGACTTTTTGTGAATTTAAAATTAAAGATTTTTAAACATTTTAAGCTAATTTCCAGAATCTAGAAAATAGCAGAAAATTGTAGAAAATCAGTAAAAAACAGCTAATACAAAATGGCACGCTTTTCAAGAAAAAAGTCGAAAAATTTATAGAAAAAATGTGAATTTTTTTTAAAATTCCCTGATTTTTTAATGAATTTCCAGAATTTAGAATTAACAAAAAAGGTCAAAAATCACCCCAAAAACAGCTAACTTGAAATGGCACACTTTTCAAAAAAAAGTCAAAATTAAAAAAAATAAAATTTTTGAAAATATTCGGATTTTTTAATGAATTTCCAGAATTTAGAATTAATAAAAAATACAGAAAACCAGCAATTCCAAAAAATGGAAAATTTGCACGTTTTTCAAAAAAACTAGTGCACGTTTTACAAGGCAAAAAAAAAGATGGATTTAAAAAGGAAATGAAACTAGATGTTTAAAAATGGACCTTTAGAAAGATGGATATAGCTTTGAAAAAGTAAATCTAAGGCTAGAAAGCCTAAATCTAACTTAGTAGAAGCCAAGCAAGCTTGAAATAAAGATTTAAATGACTTGATAACTTCTACAAAAGTGGAAAAGAAGTAGGATAGAACCTTGAAAATGGAGATCCACTTGTAGCAACCAAAGTAACCAATAGATTTTTTTTAAATTTGTGGTTTGATGGATGAGGCAAGCAAGCCCTTCGCTTCTTGATTTCTTAAAGTAGAAGACTCCCTTAGGCACCTGTAGAATGAATGCATAAACCAAACAAGAGCTCTTGTGTTTGGGAGAATACCTGAAAGCCACAAAACTTACGAGAAAAGCATAAATCAAATAATATTGTGCTAGATTGTTAGCCTTTTAATCACAAGATCATATACTTAAGAATCAAAAGAAATGAACTAGGAATGGTATCACCTTGAACAAGATGAAGCATGGCACACAAATAACTCCCACATGGACCTCCAAAGTCTTCTTGCTTTATTCAAATTCAAAAGATATTACAAATTTTTTCAGAGTGTACTTGCACAAATTCTCCATCCAAATAGAGCTGAAAGAGCCTCTTTTTAACAAATGAGAGAGTGCTAAAACCCTAAAACCAGAAAACCAACCCTAACCAGCTTAGCCACCTAACAAAGAGCCCAGACCTAAACCGGAGAACCGGGAGTGAGGGGAGGCCTCCACCCACGCAAGGCGCCCCCACTCCAAACCTGTGCACTGAAAACAAGCCAAGGATGAGGCCACATGTGTGAGTCTGGATGTAGGTAAGCTCATCATTTAGGTCTGGCCGGAGCCTGAGCTAGGTTTGGGAAGCCCACTGATGGTGTAAGCTTCACTCTTCACCTCGATCAAATCACCGGACCAATGAGAGCTCTCCATCTCATCTTTGGCTAGAGATGACATGTCTGATAACTGATAATAAATTAATTGCTCTCTTAATCACGGCTGAAGCTGAGTTATGATAACTCCAATCATCATAAGTGTTCCATGAGATGTCATTTAGCATTTTACTTTACTAAATTTGGATTAATTTGGAGACTTTTAGTTTTCTCCAAAATAATCACATTTTTTTAATAAAAATCATTTTTTCACTAAAAATCATTTTTTTATTCAAAACTGACTTTTTTGAGTAAAAATGCATTATGTGTCCAATTGTAGATCTGAAAGTTGCTTTGACAGGCTGGCTGATCAAGAATGATTTTTGGCTTAAGGTTAGAGCCTTCAATCACTGAATTCTAAGTCCGGATCACGAACGGGTTTTTTCCATTTAATTTATGGAAAAATTAACCCAAAAAACTTAGAAAAAGTAACTAAAAATTGAAAAATAAAAAATAAAAAAATTTCACTGTTCGAAAAATATTTTTTCAAAATTTTTTTATGTGTCCAGATGACTTAAGACATGACCATGATCTATCTAAATAATGTCTAGTAGGCTTATAACACTCAGTTGGGCTCTGATAACCCCCCAAGGCCCAGAATTCAACATCGGGCATTCCAGCTTTGGAGGAAGCGAGAGAAAACCTCGTCAATTATACTCGGCTAAAGGCAAAGCATAATTGTCAGGGGCAAAAAACTCCCTGAAATAGCCTATTTGAGATACTACGTCCCAGGAAACCAAACCACTCAAAAATATCCTACTAGCACATTTTATTACAAACCCCATGGAGCCATGATCAAAATTATTCAAATAGAAAAATGACTAGCCAATATTGGCTGGACAAGCAGAGGGATCGACTGATACACTGGAATCGAACTTTGAACAAGTCTGTCAACCGACGGCTCCTCAGGTAACCCAACTATGGTACAAAAAGTTGGATAACATCTAGCTCCAACTGCAAGACGTGTGCTCGATCTAGTCTCTTATGCAAGGAGAGCATACGAGAACCCCCGAATCTCTGGTTTCCATATCCTGTAAAAACATCTCAACTTGACAAAAAAACCTTAGTAGCACAAGTTTTATGAAAAAGAGCCAATGATCCAAAAGTTGCTTTCTTCACTCAAAAATTTATTTATTTCTAAGTACATAAAGAAAATACCAAAGTAAACGCTCACTTTAAGGAGCCTATTTTCCTACTCTAAGCATGATACACAAAAGGTTAGGTGTAATCATAAATCCAATGTAACCACATAAGCATTTTATTAATGTAAAAAGGTTTTGCCTTGTCTTTGGTTACCAGCCAAAGTAAGGACACAATTTCCAGAGAATGCAAACCTGCATCATGATCCAGAATGAGCTGACTGGATGGGGAATCATAGGCATAAATAATGTCATCAAACTTCTTCCTAAACTGGTAGGTGATCGCGCAGGCTGCTTCTACCCATGACTGGATAACGCTGATATACAAATCGAGATGATGCGGCAGGTCGACTACTCCATCATGTTGATCATCAAGGCTTATCAAATAATAACTCGTTGTATAAGCCCCAAGCTACTCCAAAACATAAGGAGCATCTATTTGTGAAGACAATGGTTGAGAAAAAACTTCAACTAGTTGTATCCCATCTGACTCTTCACCGCACTGCTTCTCCAAGTCCTTATTACAGATACTCAGATACAATTATGACTGATCATAGGAAAACTCCAACTGCTCTTCTTTACAAGTCTCAGAATAACAACTCCCTGTGCTGGACACATCATAGATGAGATTCTCAAAAATATTTTCAAAAGTATCATAGGTTGGATTTTCAATAAAATTCCAGTAATCATCATTGCCATCTATGTCGAATATGAGAGATGCCTCATCACTGGTATCAAGTCCTTGGCTACACTCCTCATTCTGCTCAAAACAATATTCTTCAAAAAGCTGGGTTTCAAAGATATCGCATGGGACCCAACTTTCCAAATATTTGTCATCCAGTGGAGAGCATGGAGGACTCTCATCACATGAAACTTCTAAGATTGGATTTTCAATTAAAGTCTCGTAGTTGTCATCCATATCAGAAGAAGGGGATTCTTCCTCACTTGTATCACATCCCTGACTATATCCCTTCTCATGATCATAGTCATCTTCTTCAGAAAAAATGTCACAAGATAGTAAACCTTCCAAACTATCATCATCATGCTCATTTGTAGGATTAGTACAAAAGTTTTGAGTGAGGTTATCAATTTGTTGATTATAATCTTCGACTTGACATCGGGTTTCTGTGGTGACAGGATGGAGCTGTCCAACTACGTTAATGTACTTGGGCTCTCTTGAATATTGTTTTGCCTATTTCCAACTTTCTCCAGAAATATCATGCATGTCATCTACATAGTTTATGTACTCAGGCTCGCTGGATGATACTTCAGGACCACAACCCTCTGGAAAACCATGCTCCTGAATATAGCATGCATAATAGCAGGAAGATTCTTTATGAAGGTCTTCACATGCTCTGCAAAATGGTTTATACTGCTCAACCATATTAGCGGCCTCTAGCTGATGAGGAGGCCTCTGCTCATTGTTGGGATTCTTTTTCTGTCATGTTGGCTTGGTAGGAAAAGTTCTAGGAGCAGGCTGAGTTTGAGTTCCTTCCATTGTTATTACCCTATTGTGAATTTCCTTTAACTGCGCTAAATGTTTCTGTTCTGCCTCCTCCATATTCTTCTTCATCTCCCTTTTCATATCGATCATTTGTTTTTCATATGCATCCTTCATAGCTGATAAAGGATCCTTGTCTTTGGGCTCACTAATTTTCAAAGGGGTGGAAGACCTTGAATAAGCGTGGAGGTTAGACTCACCAAATCACTGCATCTTATTATCAATTTTGATAGCCAAACCCTGAGCCAGAAGTAAAGTAGCCGGCTCCTTATCTCTAATTTGGTATTGGATTTTACCACTCAAAGCTTCGATGTAATAGTCCAAAACAGAAGCTGCTGGAGGACATTAAGTGACAAGGATGGAATTTGCTAATTCAGTGAACCTGTTGTTGAATTCGTCCATTGTTTCAGTTTCGGACTTTTTTATGCTGGTCAAAGCCGCTACTAGATGTCTAGGCTCCTTTCTGCTGCCAAACTTTCTAATGAAAGCAGCCTTGAATTCTGCTAAGGTGGCGAAAGAATTGTCCGACAAATTATCGTACCAGTTGCCAGCCTTGCCATCCAAAGACAAGGCAAACAAGGTCATGTAAACATCTTCATGCCTATCAGTACCCTTGACATGGGCACCACAGTGTCTGGTGAAATTCCTGATATGTTGCTCAACAGAGAGGGAGGCATCAGTGCCATTATATGTCGTAAGCTTGTCGATAACCTTGTCAGGGATATCATGAGGATGACCTGCTATCTGAGCAAAGTTAAGTTGAGTAAAAGGTCACCCATTGGATTAAGGAAACAGTTATTATTTTGCAAATTTTCTAAGTTTTCTGGAAATAAAAGATGGATGTCTGAAACAGACTCAGATCCAAGTTCTGCAAGGATCCTGCAAGAAGATAATTTGTTTAATCTCCTCCTTAAGACCTTTTCGAGGTCGAGGATGAAATCAACCAAACCTACAGAGTTTCTTCTAGTAGAATACCTTGAGGTGTTAACTGACAGTGGAGTCGCCAGGTGGACTTAAGTCTAATTTCAGAGAGTGATTGGACTAAAAAATCTACCAAAAAGGATAAAAAGGTAAAAAACTAAAAGAAACAAAGATCGTCCAAGAACAAAAAGATTTGTCCCCGGCAACGGCGTCAAAAGATGTCGTCCGCCGATTGCACACCAACAGCATAAATCTTCTTAAAGTTGTCTCCTCACTTGAAAAAGTGAGAGAGGTGTGACCTTGGGGGCAAGCACGGAGCTAGGTATTGTCACCTACTCCTAGCTCCTCCGTTTAGGCTAACCCCTAACGAAGCCAAGGGGGGTAGTCCCTAACAAAGAGTTTTCTATGGCTCAATGCTTAAGTTAATTTTTAGATGTTTCGGATGCGGATGAGTGTTGTTTAATTGTTATTGTGATTTAAGATGATTAATGTGATGAATTTAACACAAGACAAAGCAATCCACGTTGCTGTCACCGAAATTGAAAGATAGACAAATATTTGAGAGCTTCACGAAATAGATAAATCATTCACAAATATGATTTATAATCAAACATTTGATGGACAAATGGCCCAGATTATCAACAATGCTAAAAGATGGGACCAGTGCATATGGAGTCAACTTATCAGAGATGCTTTGAGTGTAAATATGTGACTCCCAAAAGATGTCAATGAATGATAGGTTTTGCAAGTGCTTTTGGTAAGTTTTAAAAGTTTTTTGTTTGTGATCTTCACTTATGGTGGCTGGATGTCCTAACCGGTAATACCTTCAGTGGCTCTGTTCGAAGACATGACAGACCTGTCTGGGGTCAAAGGTAAGTGTTCAATAACTTAACTACTAGTGCCTAGATTAGGTAGCCCGACGCCCACACTTGGAATTTGCCCACATGCCTCGGTATTTATCGAACAACGCCGATGCGTTGGTTATGGAAAAAAGTTTTAGTTAAGTTCCTCTTGTGGGGTTTAGAGATCCAATGCCGTTTCTGGGTATTCCGATCGAAGATCGATCAGAGCATACTCCGGCAAGGAGGGAAGGGGGTTAATTAATTAAAGGGAAGTGAGTTGCGAATTTTATTAAGTTAATTAATTAAAACTCTCCGACAGAGAGCGCTCTTGACCTCGTCTTATGACAGTGGTTCAAGAGACTTAGCTAATCTACATGCTTGATGCAAGGATATGCAGTGGGAATGCTCTCCGATAGAGAGTGCTCTTGACTTGGATTACGGCAAGTTCAAGAGACTTTCAAGATTAATTGATTAACTTATTAAACAATGAAAAGACAACTCTCCGATAGAGAGCATTCCAGCTTTGGAGGAAGCAAGAGAAAACCTCGTCAATTATACTCGGCTAAAGGCAAAGCATAATTGTCAGGGGCAAAAAGCTCCTTGGAATACCCTATTTGAGATTCTACGTCCCAGGAGACCGAACCACTCAAAAATATCCTACTAGCACATTTTATTACAAACCCCGTGGGGCCATGGTCAAAATTATTCAAATAAAAAAGTGACTAGCCAATATTGGCTAGACAAACAGATGGATCGACTGATACACTGGAATCAGACTTTGAACAAGTCTGTCAACCGACGGCTCGTCAGGTAACCCAACTATGGTACAAAAAGTTGGATAACATTCACCACATGGAAAGAATGAAGACGGTATTGTCCTATCCAATGATGGGTTGTATTATCAATTCCATATAAAAGTTGCACGAGCAAAATCCCAACTTGCTTGGTGCCCAACGCTGTTGGAAATAGTACAGATAACAAAATCATCGTTCATATGTAAGAAATGCTTAGATTAGAAGCTTGTCTTCAATCGAGAGGTTGGGGGGAATCTTTAAATAACCATCATAAACTGTGAGAACATGCCTTCTCAATTGCCTCATTAATATCTCCTTTTAAAGGGAGAAAAAGAATCTTGCGAGTGGAAAATGCTGAATTAGAGATGCCATTAACTTAAGATTCTCTACAAACTTCTCCTAATGACTACCCAAATTTCTTTTATCCAACAAATACAGTATACCTATAATAAATCAATGGGATGCAGGGTGAAACAAAAAGGCCACCAAAATAACAATAGAATGCCCAATGACCATATCATTTTAGCAATTCTATTGCAAGATCTTGATGGCTTGCATATCGGGCACCTACTTAAGCCATACAAACCCCCTCAATGATTTCTTATTTTGATCTTCAGATCATGAAGTTCGAGGTTCAAGTGCAACCCTATGTTTGCTAGATGTTCTTGGAGTGGCTTGAAAGGTCACAAAAATTGTGCAGTTGCCCATTCTAAAATAGCATTAGTGCACATATTATATGAACAATTTCCAATCTCTATGTTTGCTATACAGCATGTTCTTGCAGTACAAAAATTCAGCAATTACCCATTCTAGAAGAATATTAGTGCACATATCAATATGAACAATTTTACCATCTAATATAAAAATAGCAGTGGTGTAAAAATAGACATCATCGCTCCTAAAACTCCTGGTAGGAAACAACGATCAATTTAGACGGATACGCGTATGCACTCTTCCATATTCATGCACATGTTGGAAGAGTGAAAGATAAGTTGGCCTGTTTCAGCCAATGGAGAAGGGGGGGGAACCAGTTTGTTGAAATCGTTCGTTGCTATTGAACCTGGAGTCACCAGCAGAAATAGAATGACCTGATGCAATTGACAGCATCACATCCCACCAGAGCCTTCAAATCAAAGGGCAGTGACTTGGTGAGTGCAAACATCAATTGCAAAGCAAGCTTCATATCTGCCACATACTAAAATGACCAAAATATACATATCTGTTGCTGTCAAATATAAACATCACATCATTTTGAGTGACGCAGTATATTGATTGAATGCAAAAACAAATATTCAATAGAACCTACTTCCCTGACTTGAATCACAGATTGTAACAATGCAATAAACCCAAAAGTAATGCAAACTTATATAGCAATCAATGTGAAGGAATAAATGATGATATTTTCATATATAAATTCTTGCATCAACAAGAGCTAAAAGAGAAAGATTTGCACTCATCAAAAATTGCTCCACCGTAGATACTAGCCTGTATCATTTGTCACAGTAACGCCTATGCTAACATTTGATAGAAAATCTTAAATTCAAATAGCTGGTCTAGTGATAACCATTGTTTTTAAACCCGGCCAAACCCGAACCGGAACCGGAAGGTTCAACTGGCCAACCAATCTGAAAGTTCAAACTGGAAGAAAAACCAGGTCGGGGACCAGTTTGGTAATTAGTTGGCCGGCCCAAAGTTTGAACTGTCCAGTTCATTAATAAACCGGTCCAACCCGGCCGAGTCTGGCATTAACCGGCCAGTCAGCTGTTAACTCCTTCACAGGCCCGAACAGGTAATAAAAATAAAAAACCTAAAATCTAATACTAATGTATTGCTAAAGTGGCATAAATATGACCCCTCCCTTCCATTTTATTCACATCCTTTGCAACTTGCTGCCGCTTGTAGTCTGCAGTGTAGAGTTGACTGTTGAGGAGGCCACTGTCCGGGATTTCTGAATTGGAGACTGTTGAAGGCTTGGAGTTGGACGTTGGAGCATCTGCCATCGAGTTTCAACGTTTAAACTTTAAAGAATCCAGTGTAAGCTTCAGCATCTTTATTTCTCTGCCAGCTGTGAGGTTTCCTGTGGCTGCAACTGTGACTGTGAGTTAGTAGATAGTGAACTGTGGGCATGTGACACTGAGCGTGACTGTGGGATTGTAATTTGTGATTGTGACTAGTCTGGGACTGAGTGTTATTGTGAGTGTGATTGTCTCTAATTGTTGAAAAACTGAGATTTACTGCTTGCTGGTTTAATGAACAATTTTGTGTGTTTCACTTCAGCCGGTTTTGCATAGGCCTGAAGCTACTTATAAAAATTTTCTGAACAATTTAAACACGCAGAAAAACACTAACAGGCTGAAAACACATGCATGCACACCATAAAAATTACTCAGAGATTTTTGGCTAATCAGCCCTGGAAAAACCCCCACGGGGAAAACCAGTCAGAGAGGAGAGATTTAATTATTTCTTCAGCAAAGTACAGGACAGAAAATTAAATGTGAAGATACAACTTATCTCCACCAGCAGTCTTTTTCTCAAAGTCTGGAAAAATGTTCAGCAAACCCAGCAGTACATTTTTCTCGTTTTCTGTGCCTGAAATAAATGCTAATGTACAGCAGCAACCTGGCCGTACATCACCTCGAAAACTGTGCCAACAAACCAGTCCATACAGCAGCTTAGAAAATCGTACCAGCAATTAATACACCGTACTGTCTCGATATTTGTGCCAGCAAATTAATGCAGGCCGTACTGTCCCTCGAAAACCGTGCCNTCTCTCTTAAAGTGACTTTAGGCAAAATTAAAGTCACCTAGGGAACATCTGCCTAGGTACAAAAATCAACACTTTTTATATGGCAGTAACACCAGCCTATGCCCACATTAGACATTTGGAACCTATTTCCAGGTTCAGAATTCATCGCACATAACAACACCAAAACCCTTNATAGGTCGTACTCACCTCGAAAACTGTGCACTATTAAATGCAGTCGTACTGTGATAAATGCAGGTCGTACCTTGTCTTGGAAATCGTGCCAGCATTAAATGAACAGTACTCTTTGATTTCTGTGCATGAAATTTTTTCTTTGCAAGTGAAGAAACCCTCGTCCTTCTCTCCCAGCGCTCTTCTCTTCTCTTCTCCTGAAAAATGAACAAGAAAAATACCCTTTTGCCTCCCTCATGCGTTTTGTTTACCCTAAATGAGTTTCTTAATCCAACAGTGGAGAAAGAATCAAATCAATGGACGAGATTGAATGAGAGTGAAAATCACTTTTATTTATTTCTCATAAATAAAATCACTCACCCACTTAAATTTATCAAAAAATGACTTTACTGTTATAAAGTCTCATTAAGTGACTTTTAATGTGAGGGTCACCTTTTTCCCTCTTAAAGTGACTTTAGGCAAAAATTAAAGTCACCTAGGGAACATCTGCCTAGGTACAAAAATCAACACTAATGGTTTGAAATCATAGCTTGGAATGTTAAATATAATTTTTCTCATCAAAATTGTAAATTTTTTTGTATTTTTGAAAAATCCAGTTCATTGAAATCAAACCTCTGGTTCATTACCGGTTCCGGTTCCAGTTCGAGTTGACCATCGACCGGTTCAATTCCCAGTTCCGAGTTTTAAAACATTGGTGATAACATGCATCTTACATGCCCACGGCCTAGGAACCAATACACTCTAGCCAACGGTGCATCATATTGCAATAAGCAGCGCCAAGGGATTGATCAGCCAACCCAAGTTTGATTCCTCTGGTAAGGATCAAGTGGTTCACCGGCACACAGCAGTAGGTACAAAAGTCCATGCAACACTGTATGCCAACAGGTTTATTATGAACATCATCCATAAAATGTGGAGGCAACCCTGGGTTTCCCTGGGGTATTATTTCCTTGAAAAGTAATATCATATAGAAATATGCACATGAATTTACAGTACCAGTTTTAAGTAGTTTGACAAGATACCCACGGCTGTAGATTTGCTTCCTCTGAAATTCAAATTATAGGAGAACGAGAGCTTATGGAACTTAAAATATACTTGATGGACCAAAAAAAGCTTTTGGTTTGCTATTAGAAAAACAAACTACAGAAACAACAGAATTTTAAGAGGCTCTCTAAGTTGCACTGCTCAGTGCAAGCCAACTATTTAGCTTTATTTAAAAAAAGAAAAAACGCATTTTGTTCCAACATCTGTGTATGTGTAAACTTTTACTCAAGAAGACATGCAAGCATTCTTTTTATATGGCAGTAACACCAGCCTATGCCCACATTAGACATTTGGAACCTATTTCCAGGTTCAGAATTCATCGCACATAACAACACCAAAACCCTTTCCTTATTCTTCAGAAAGAGATTGCTTGCAGATTGAAAATCGAATGTCTAAAATTCAAATTATAGGAGAACGAGAGCTTATGGAACTTAAAATATACTTGACGGACCAAAAAAAGCTTTTGGTTTGCTATTAGAAAAACAAACTACAGAAACAACAGAATTTTAAGAGGCTCTCTAAGTTGCACTGCTCAGTGCAAGCCAACTATTTAGCTTTATTTAAAAAAAGAAAAAACGCATTTTGTTCCAACATCTGTGTATGTGTAAACTTTTACTCAAGAAGACATGCAAGCATTCTTTTTATATGGCAGTAACACCAGCCTATGCCCACATTAGACATTTGGAACCTATTTCCAGGTTCAGAATTCATCGCACATAACAACACCAAAACCCTTTCCTTATTCTTCAGAAAGAGATTGCTTGCAGATTGAAAATCGAATGTCTAAAATTCAAATTATAGGAGAACGAGAGCTTATGGAACTTAAAATATACTTGACGGACCAAAAAAAGCTTTTGGTTTGCTATTAGAAAAACAAACTACAGAAACAACAGAATTTTAAGAGGCTCTCTAAGTTGCACTGCTCAGTGCAAGCCAACTATTTAGCTTTATTTAAAAAAAGAAAAAACGCATTTTGTTCCAACATTTGTGTATGTGTAAACTTTTACTCAAGAAGACATGCAAGCATTCTTTTTGTTAAAAATCTGAGTTTAACTGCTTGCTGGTTTAATGAACAATTTGTGTGTTTCACTTCAGCCGGTTTTGCATAGGCTTGAAGCTACTTATAAAAAATTTCCTGAACAATTTAAACACGCAGAAAAAACACTAACAGGCTGAAAACAAATGCATGCACACCATGAAAATTTACTCAGAGATTTTTGGCTAATCAGCCCTGGAAAAACCCCCACGGGGAAAACCAGTCAGAGAGGAGAGATTTAATTATTTCTTCAGCAAATTTACAGGACAGAAATTTAATGATGCAAATACAACTTATCTCCACCAGCATTCTGGAAAAATGTTCAGCAATCCATTTTTCTCGATTTCTGTGCCAAAAACCAGCAGTACAAAACAGTACCAATTCTGGAAATTCGTGCTAAAGAAAACCCGTCCGTACAGCAGTTCGTACAGCGGCCGTACAGGTCTTAAATGCCTCGAAAATCGTGTTGTCCGTACAGCATTTATTGCTGATGTACCTCCTCGAAATTCGTGCCCTTAAATGCTGGGCCGTACCACCTCGAAATCTGTGCTGGGAAATTAAATGCAGCCGTACAAGCCATACCACGATTTAACCAGCAATTAATGCAGCCGTACCTCTTCAATAAATGAAGGCCGTACTCCTTGATTTCTGTGCCGTCCTTTCAGCAGGTTAAGCTCCTCGATTTCTGTGCATTAATGGCTGTCCTTTCACCTGAAAAATCGTGCCCCTTCTCAGCTATTCGACCTCTCTCTCAGCTCTCTCTTCTTCACCCTGAAAATGAACAAGTGATGTCTCTTTGCCTCCCTCAACCCTTTTTTTTGCCCTAAGTGAGTTTCTTAATCCAACGGTGGAGAAAGAATCAAATCAATGGCCAAGATGAAATGAGAGTGAAAATCACTTTTATTTATTTCTCATAANCAAAGAGATTGCTTGCAGATTGAAAATCGAATGTCTAAAATGCAGTTGCAAAAATTGGAATATAAAAATTGCATCTTACAGCAAAATTGGCTCAAGGAAAAGCATAATAAAGTCCACAAATGTATTCAAGTAGATATCTCCAAAAAAAGGTGAGGGATAGTTACTATAAGAATTACATTTTGAAAGGAGCCTCAAGTACCAAAATTTAGATACCCTTGCCTGTGAAAGTTTTTGAAGTCAGTAGGATGCTCAATTGCTATATATTCCAAAAGCCTCTCCACAAATGCAACACAGAGGCCTTAAAATGCAGGAAGATAAAATCCTTCTGGTTGTACAAAGACAGCTCCATCAATATCCTCCACCTCTATATGTTTTGTTAATTATCCGCATTGAAAAAAGAATAAATAGCATTTGGAATAACAGTATGAAATCATGCTTATCCTTATTTTGCTTTAAATTAGTGATATCACAAATATAAAAGCTGACTTAACCTGAGAATTTTTTTCACAATACGAAATATCTAGATTCTGTATTCATTATTGCAACGAATAATCCTACAATAAAAGGAATCTATAATGACAACAGCTGAACCTGTGAATATCATTACTAGAGGCTTTCAATAAAGTAATAGAACTTTAGGAATACACAGTCATATTTAGAGTGCATGGAATATTGCCTAAAAAAATCAAATTAACAGATGAGAATACAGCATAATTTATGAACTAAACGTCAAGAATTAATAACAGGAAAATCAAACACAGGTCTAGCTAAAACAAAATGAAATATGGGATAATGCAGTAAGACCTGGGTCCTGACCACTTATCAGAATACTTCAGAGAGAAGTTGTAGGGCTAGAGCCTATGTGATATTCAGATCACTGAATGTATCCCTACTTGGAGGAGCGACAGTAGGGGAGAAGAACACCTTTAAAACAGGCAAAATAGATTTTTGCTTTCAGATTCCGTTCTAGAAGAGAATGACAGATTTAGGAGATGGGTATGTAGTCCTCGTGACCACAGACCTATCCTTCTTTAAGTGAATAAAGGGGGGCAAAAAAACCCTGTATCTTTTAAATCCAATCCCCACTGGTTCTATTTTGGGTATAGGATCCTGTGGCTCAAGAATGGAGGCATTGTGATGGAAACATGGAAGAGGGATCTCTGCAACAATTCAAAATCTACTTGAATGCTCACCAAAGACTGGTCAAAAGGATTCTCCAAAAAATCACAGAAGGATCTTGCAGAAATAGAGCAGAAAATGTCTTCTCTGATGACGAATTGGACATCTTAAAAGTAAAACCACTAGAAGCAGAAAAGAAGAAAACACTGGAGAGGGAGGAGGCCATGTGGAGACCAGAGTAATGCAATAAGGCTAAAACAGGGAATGGCAACGCCAAATTATTTCATAATTAGGCAAACCTAAGCAAAAATCACAACACCATCTGGGAGTTGAATAAGGCCTGAGGAACCAATATCCTCCTTCCAAGATCTGGCTGATGAAGGGGTACACTTCTTCAAAGTGTTATACACTGAACCAGGAGTCAACAATGCAGAGATTGTGGCTGTTTCCTCCTGCTTCAGCAATTTTGTTAATGCAAAACAAAATGAGGAGATTTGTGCACCAATCAGCAAAGAGCAAAACATATGGTCCACTAGTTCTTGCATGACAAGAACCCTGGGCCAGATGGATTCTATGAACCGATAGAAGAAGACCTAAGATTGGTGGAGTCGTCGAGGAGCTCTTGACACTTCTAACTTCAAGTCTTCACCTTTATATCACTCGTTGTGCTCGGCCATTTATAAAATCATAGCCTACAGGATCAAGCCTATTCTTCCCAACACAATCTCAAAGGAGCATTTTCACTTTCTTGATGGTAGGCTCATAGCCTCATACATGATGCAGTAGGTGCTGCCCAGACAGTGACCTCAATCAAATCAAGGAGGATTTCAGCTCCTATTCCAAGATTGGACCTGAAGAAAGCCTATGACAAAGTAAGCTGGTTCTTCTTTAGATTTACTCTTATTCATATAGGCCTCACTCTGCAACTTGTCAATTGGTTAAAGGCATGCTTTTCTGTTGCTTTCTCTGTACTTACTGTTACCGGTTGAAATGGCAATCCAAGCCACCGGTAAGCAGGTGAGGAGGAAGTGACCACTTTCGCCTTAGTCACTTCTCCCAACTGCTTCGGAAGCCTAATCCTTCTAACTTCAGTCTTCACCTTTCTATCACTCGTTGTGCTCAGCCATTTATAAAATCATAGCCAAGATTATTGCCTTCAGGATCAAGGCTATTCTTTCCAAGACAATCTCAAAGGAGCATTTTCACTTTCTTGATGGTAGGCTCATAGGCTCATACATAATGCAGTAGGTGCTGCTCAGACAGTGCCCTCAATCAAATCAAGGAGGATGCCAGCTTTTATTCCAAGATTGGACCTGAAGAAAGCCTATGACAAAGTAAGTTGGTTCTTCTTTAGATTTACTCTTATTCAGATAGGCCTCGATCTGCACCTTGTCAATAGGTTAAAGGAATGCTTTTCTACTGCTTTCTCTGTACTTACACTTACTGGTTCAAATGGCAGTCCAAGCCACCGGTAAGCATGTGGGGAGGAAGTGACCACTGTCACCTTAGTCACTTCTCCCAACTGCTTCAGAAGCCTAAGCCTCCTAGGGGAGAGCCCTATTATGACTCTGAAAAGACGCTAAACACAAAAAGATATCTCTTTCGAGGATGTTAGCGACCAGTGCCTAATGGAGTCAATTCGATAATAGGAAGGGAGCACTCTATCAGTGAGAATGAATAATGCAAGTGTACGTGTCCAATGATAAACCAATTTAGGTCTTTAGTCTTGTAGATACAGAAAGCGTAGAGTACCCTTCAATTGGTTCCAATTTGCAATGATAAATGGGATATGCAAATATCAGCCAATATACAAGCATTCTTGACTATTTAAACATCGGAAACAAACTAGTATATCAGCAGAGACAAGTCATTTATATCATCCAAAATGCAGTAGTATGACATGAATCTTATTACAAAAAATAATCACCATTTGTTATGTGTTAAAACCTGACTTTTATGTGTGTATACAGCATGTACAGCAGTATGTATCAGTCATCACCCACAGCAGTATTTATCGGTGAAGCACGACTTGGCCAAGACTCGCGGGTACTCTCGAGCCTGCCCAACTCAGCACTGAAAACGAGTAACCAGTTGAAACTCGGGGACAGACTCGCCAACTCACCAATACTCGCCAAAATCAGAAGACTCGCCGGTTAGTCGCTGGTTACTCACTCGGACTCGCCAAAAAGCACAAAAAGACCCCGCGAAAATGGATGCGGCCTCCAATTTCGCAGGCTTTTCTCTAAGCAGAAAGTCGGGTTCTATCCCCGTCCATACCTGTCAAAGCACTCATCCCCCCGCTCACGTCTTTCCCTGAGTGTTGCAAACTGAACAAAGGGAGCGTAGGTTTGGCTAAACGAACAATGTTGTTTATGCTGCGGAATTTACCTGAGTCGAGTTCCTCCTATTTCGTGTTAAATCGATCAACCCAAGCATAATAGATTTGTTTAGCGTAGTGCTTATAGTTGTAATATTTAGTTAAATATGGATGCTTATAATTGTAATTTTTTTTTGTTTTTTATATAACATATTATATAGGATTTTTTTATATAGCATATATGATATTATTATATTATTATTGTAATCTTCATCTTAATATAATTCAAATTAAAGTTAGTCTGCGGTTTAAAGAAAAAACTTAATTATTTTTTTAAATTATAATAAAAAATATTTTTTTTTAAATTAGAATAAAAAATAATTATAAAATGTAACTAACACATATATTTTTACACCAGACAGTATTAAAAAAAATTGTAAATGTGTTTTAATGTAAACCCTTAATATATATTCCAAAATTAAAATTCCTTTGTTAAACTTTTTTAATGTGTCTAAACTCTAAAGTTTCCCATATTTTGAGGTTTTTTTCTATTTTCCGAGTCTGTCCCGAGTCTTCCCAAGTCGACGAGTCAGATACCAGCCGAGTCTTTGCCGAGTACGAGTCATGCAACATTGGTATTTATACCAGCATTATAGTATTAGTTGTTAGCAGTATTAAATACAAGTATTATTATAACCTTGAAGTACTAATATGGAGTGAATCTGTGTTTATGTGCAGACTGTGTATGATTATAAAGGATGCTAACAGTCCACTTTTAATGATAGTCTAGACTAGCTATCAGCATGAACTAACCCTTCGTTTGTCAAAGTGTAGGTCAAGGACAACATGCAACAGCAAAAGGGAGGGCTACCACTGTAAGGGCAGCCCTAAGATATGGTTAAAAACTGTCACAAAGGGGACCGAGAAGTGAAGGAAAAGTCTGTACCAGACCTGAGGTAAAGCCGAGAGTTAGGGAGAGTGGGTTTAGGATAGGGCCAAGGTGAAATAGCAGCACTAGGGTCCTAAAGGGCAGACCCAAGGTGAGAAAAGGGAAAGGGAGGACAGCCGAGTGTTAGGGGGCAGCAGCAAAGGAGCAAGAGACCCTAGCGAGGGCCCTAGGGTGGGTTTAGAGGGAATCCGAGTTAGAGAGATGGCCCTAGGGCTGTCCCAAACCAGACCTGAGGGTAAAAAGCTGAGGGATGGCTGCCGAGGGAGAGAGAAGATAGAAAGAGGGCTGCCTAGGGTGAAAGGTTAAGGCCCAAGGCCTTTGGGAACTAGGGTGAGGGATAAGGGAGGTATAGCGAGGGTAGCAGCAGGCTGTTAGGTCTGCGTTAAAGGGCAGCGACGGTAGACTAGGGTTCAAGGAGACTGCCCTAGGGCAGTGAGGACTTCAGGAGCCTAACACTAACCTAAACTAACCTAAAACTAAACTAGGTTGTGGAAGAGAAAAGGTGTGAAAACAAAGGGATGGTTAGCCCCAGCAAGAGCCCTACCCAACCTAGGGCATCTAGGGAGGATGGCTTACTAGAGAGAAAGAGATCCTAGGTTAGACAACTATCCTAGAAAACTAAGGGAAATCCTAGAGGACTCTCACAATAAGACGTGACTCTACTTCCTAAGGTGACAAGAAGGCTAGAAATGGCCTATTATAGGAGAAAATGCAGCACTACGGCTACCATTTAGTCGTGAGCATGCATCATCTACCAACATTCAAACAAAGAGATAAGCATCCAAACCTCCTTGTGTTCATGTTTAGCCAACAAATCCAAGCATCACTTTGCAAAAGAATTCCACCAAAGAACACCAAAAAATGCTTGCATAACCCAGAAAAATCTCCCTCAAGAGGGGGACATCTCTCCAAACAGCCCTAAGAAGGGTAGAACAAATGCATAATGTTTTTATCCCATGTGTCTTGTTTTAAAAATGAAGTGAAGAGATCTATTTTTATGATCTCACACTCACTTTTACAAAAATATCGAGGTCGACATCAATGTTGCACGACTTGGACTCGACAAAGACTCCGCTGGCATATGACTCGTCGACTCGGGAAAGACTCGGGACCAACTCGGCAAGACTCGGGAGAGACTCAGCAAATAGATAATAACTTAAGATATGCTAAATTTTGGGGAAAAAAGAGGTTAATATCATTTCCAATCCATATCTCTGAAATATATTCACTTATCCAATATAATATCAATATAATATATACATAATAAATATTACTACCTAGAATATCCAAAAATAACATATACATGTATATATTTTAAAATTTGAAAAAAATAAAATAAAATTTATAATATATATTTACATTATTAATACATTATAAGTTTAATATTTATAACTTTTAATTTAAAAATAATATTAACTTATAATACATACATAATAAATATTACTACATAGTACATATAATATCCAAAAATAACACATACATGTATATATTTTAAAATTCGAAACAAATAAAATAAAATTTATAAAATATATTTACATTATTAATAAATTATAAGTTTAATATTTATAATTTTATATTTAAAAAATGATATTATCTTTATAAGTTTAATATTTATAATTTTTATATTTAAAAAATGATATTATCTTTATTAATAAAAATATATATATAATAAAATTTGAAAATTATAATATAAATAGATAATTAACTTATTAATAAACAGTAAAAATGTTATAACTTATAAGTGTGTAACCTTTATACTTTTTACCATTAAACCTTTATACTTTTTACCATTACAAAAAACATTTATACTTTATAAACATTAAACATAGTTATATTTGCAATTTTACCATTGTGTAAGGTCAAATTACGGGCCACATAAGAAAGTAATTCATGGCCGGCGTAAAATACCATTGTCGAAGGGAAAATTAAGGCCGCAGAGGAAAGTAATTCCTGGCCATTGTCCAGTCGGGAGGGAAATGAGCATGCTTGTCATGTACCTCCACGCGGGAACGTTGGATTTTTTACTCGCTATCAGTGACGATCTAAGCAAGGAAAATTCCTTCCTGGAACCAACAAGGAGTTAAAGAAGGCTTCTGGTGATTAAATCGGGTGTGCTGATCGTTGATGCAAAAAGCTTGAAATTTCTCTCGAGGTACAGTAAGCATGCAGATTTAAAAATTCAAAGGACTCTTTCGGAAAGAAAGCATTGCTACTGACAAAACGAGGCGAGGGTTAACCACCGTGGAAGGAAAGTAACGCAAATTCTTGACTTAAAAGGCCACTTGTTGTGTAAGAAACGCAGTCAGCAAGCCGCAGCCCTGAGTGTGGTGTTTTTTCCCTGAACTTGCACAAATTTCTTCATGAGCAGAAACGAATTTTGTTTTTCCTGTAGGTTAAATTTCTCCAATCCTATAGCCGCGGGGTCTTATTTCCTTCGTTTTTGGCGGGTCATGTCAAGTCCCAACGAGTAAATGACGAGTCTCAGCTAATCTGGAAGAGTTTGACGAGTGAGTAGAGTTGGACGAGTTCTCCAACGAGTTTTATCCGGTTACTCGTCCTGGATGCTGACTCGGGCAGACCCGCGAGTACCCGCGGGTCTTCAACGAGTTGTGCTTCACTAGTCGACATGCCTTCAAAATGCCAATTTGAAATTATAAAAATGTCAACTTAAAATTAAAACAAAATAATAATAATAATAAATGGATGTAGGCTCAAGGTAGGCTACTTGGGGTATTTTTGCCCTAAGTGAATCACTCGGAACGAAATGCTGGAGTAAGCTGGAGGGAGAGCATTATACCCCAATTAACCCCTAGACTACTGTAAAGTTCCTCAAAGCATCAAGAAGGCCTGGCGTGGAGAATGGATTCCTCTGAGGAAATAAGGCCAAGGAGAGAAGGTGCGAACTCACTGAAGGGCTAGGAGGGTGTCCTAAGTGACTGTAAAGGGAGACAAATGTCTCATAGCTGAAGCAGAGGCCACCAGAGCACGCAAACAAGATATGGAGCAATGTGACCCAGTGGTCAACCCTTAGGAGCCCCAAACACCAACCCCGAGGTTAAAAATCCCAACAAAGTGTTGTCAGCAGTGCCATTAAGCCATAGTACTCATAAAGGAGAAACCAAAGGACCCAACCATGGCCACCATTGCTCGATAACACCCCTCCTCGTCGCAAAAATTGGCTCTCTCTCTCCCTGGGGCGCATTTGAAGGTGCGTTGGGTACAGGTGCAGCATAACACTTACCAACAGTTTTTCTTCTTGTTTCTTTAAGACTTCAGAAAGGCGTTAGGCAGGGGTTACCCTCTTTCCCCCTTCTTCCTTTTGGAAGCTGATGCCCTTCGTAGACAAATAAACCATCATAAGGGCACATGAGATGATGATGTCGCATGAGAATGGTTTATTTGTCTTCATATATAGGGCACACTCTCTTTGTTGATGATGCCCTTCTTTCTGGTAATGGGTCGTGCAGAGATGCCAGGATCTTTGACCAAATTCTCTCCCTTCTTGGCAAAGCCACAGGTATGAAAAAAAAACTCTTCCAAATCCACCTTCTTATCCCATAGACTCTTACCTTTCATCAGTATGCCATAAGAACCATTCTACCGTTTAAAGTATCCCTAATAACTACAGGCAGTGGTTGTGCAACAAAATAGAAAGGAGCATTTGACCTGCTGCAACGAATGGCTATCATTAGGAAGAAGACTTAATCTCGTCAAATCATTCTCAGAGGCAACCCATCTATTGGCACTCTCTTGCCTACATACCAGAACAGAAAAAAAATACCATTCTCAACCAGAACAGAAAAAAATACCATTCTCAACCAGAAAAAAAATACTTTAGCTTCTTCTGGACAGGTAAGAAAAAGGAGACGCTCCCTCTGGTCAAATGAATTTCCCATGCAAAGCCCAAAGACTAGGGAGGATAAGGTTCAAGGCACATTCATCTATTTGGGAAAGCCCTTGCTGCAAAAAAACATTTGGAGGGTCATATCTGCTGAAAGCCACTGGCAGGAAATCATCATGAAGAAATACATTAAAACTTTGCCTTCCAAAGAATGGATAAGATCCCCGACAAGGAAATATTCTACAGGATAAAAATTTTGAAAGCTCAGCTGTCGTGTTCTCCTTCACTATGGCAGGTAGCTCTTTCGCATGTAAAGCGGGTAATGGGTCAATTGTAGACTGGGGTGGACACTTGGAATGGGGGAAATGCGGTTAACAAAATTTCAGAAGAATTGAATATTCATCTATCTCAACAGGGTTATGAAACACTAGCTGATGACTAAGATGAGAACAAGGCATCTCTTTGGTCCTCAGGTTGTATATCAGACTTGGGTCACCAGTGGAGTCTTAGAATAGAATGGAGTGCTTTTAGAAAATCCCTAATGACAACATCCATCCAAATCAGTGATGAACCCAACACTCTGGTGTGCTCAGCTGCTCAGCATACCAAAATGGAGGGAATTACAATGAAAAGAGAGTACACCAATGCCATCCCTTCGCTGGAATAACAGAACAAGGTATGGTGATGACCTGTGATGTGGAGCTGCTCTCTCCTCTTGAGGTGAGAATCTTTCTAATCTTTCTATGGCTTGCATTAGCAAAAACAAATTCCTCACTTGGAACAACTTTCCAAGGCCCTGGTATCATACTCTGTAAAAACAACTTGGATGGGGTACATCATCGGCTGGTTTACAGTCGAATTACTCAATCTATTCAGGATGCTCCAATGTCATTAACTGGAGGAAGGACCACATGGTCAGGAGAGACCCTAGATTCAGCCTTGAAGAATTGGCTTGAATGCCTAGAGATGAAGGACCATTCACACCTTCCAGTGGTTGTCTCATAGACAGTGTAGAATGCCATAAACAAAGCCACATTTCAAAAGAAATTGCTCACTCTCTCACAGGTTTTCTACATTATAAAAAACTCCTATGAAGAACTGAAACTTCCTCCTATGCCCAGAAAGCATAAACAGGTGCCGGAAGTCAGCATTGACAAATCTAAGGTCTGACGGTTTATTTATGGTACCTCTAAAGGCAATCCAGGTTTCTTTGGGGCCAGGGGACTGCTGCTTATTAATGAGAATCATTGGATCTCCTTCAAAGGTGGCCTGCTGTTGGTCAGGGCAGCAATAGGTGGGCAGAAGTCGATGCTATGATCTTTCTCCTTAAACTGACTGTTGAATGGAATTTAAGAGACCTACATGTGTTTGGGATTCAAACATTGTTATCTCTTGTGGATACAAGGGAGGCTAGTCAATGAATATCCAATCCTAAACATCATAAGAAATGCTGAATATCTCAAAAACAGTGTCTCTTCTATTTTCTTCACTCATATCTACAGAGAGTAGAACATGAAGACTGACTTACTATCTAAGCAGGCAATCGACATCCAAATAGGATCAGTTGAAGTTTCTGAGCACAGAGATAGAAGGGAATTCCCTCTTTTCTCCAGTCAGTTCTGCCTCTAGCACTGACCCAGCATCTTCACCATGACACTGGTACTTTTATATCCTGATGGTGGCAGAATTTGCAGTCCTGTTTTTTTGTGATAGTTACATGATGTTGTTGAAGATATTTAGGACAGCTTGTTACTCCTTTTTCCCATATCATATTATAAACAGATATGGAGTTTTTTTCATGAATGTAAGCATATAGAATAACTTTAGACAGTCGATTACAGTTTTAAGTGCCCCAGGACATATACTGAATGTATCAATGCCTTTTCTAATGTATATAAAAATTGATAAGAGTTTTATTCCAAGGAAAAACCTAGCTCTAAACTAAAAGACTAAATTTAGATTACAATCTAGGAGGCATAAAATCCTTAGCATTTACTTTGTGTGGCATCTTCAAAAATTACATATGAAATATAATGTCAAAATTCTTTTACAATGTCATGCAAGCAGAAGATAGCAATAGCGTACTCGAAGCTTGCTTTTCATCTCTCTTTTACTGCAGCATTAGAGTTTACACATTTTAAGTAAAACATGTGTTTGACAACAAGGCCACCCTTTAACCTATAAAAACAAAAATCTATTCCGGGTCAGTCGAAGTCACCTCGCAGTGTAACTATAAAACAAAGCAGCCTTTCATTAATGCAAACAAGCGCCATCATTGAAAATGATTATATGTTACTGCTTGTTCCCAGTAGTAGAAAATTAAGCAAACACACTAACCCACAAAACCACAACTAGAGAATAGGATTAACCCAGACAAATTTCAGATCACCCATCACAGACCAAAACAAGTGATATGGGAGCCAGATAAAAACTCAATCTTCGTCTGCAGGCGCTGGTTGATCCCTCTTTGGACCACCTGCCTGTTTTGCCATGATAATCTGCAAACAAATGAACAGAGTTTATAAGAACAATATGTAACTATCCATAAAGATTCATCTTCTCCCTTTAATAATCCATCAAGCAATAAAATGAGCGATATTCCATACTTGATCAACACGGAGAACTGTGCAAGCCGCATCGGCTGAGTACTTCAAAGCAAAAAACCTGCAAAAGATTAATGTACTTAGTTAGGTTATCTCAAGAAACTTCATCTTAAAATTGTAAACACTCCAAATTTGACTTGACAAAGCAACCCTTGGATTAAAAAAAATAAGGTTTATTGGGCATAAACATCTGCCAAAAATGAGGTCTTCAAAATCAAGCACAATCTGGAGGTTATTTTGTAAGAGAATATCAACAAGAAAGACATAAGATAACAACTTTCATTCAAAGACAGAAAAAGACTTCAAAATGTATGAGATGAAGCTTCATATCCTGGAACCTACTTAGTAAGATAAAGATCCCAGACACCCTCGCTTGTCATATCTTGGCAAAGTCCCTGATCTAGATCTATTCCAACGCTGATATTACCAGAAGCATGTTCTGCATAAAGGGAAGAAATAATCTCGGTTGCATTTAATCCAGCATTCTCTGCTAGAGTTCTAGGAACCAACTCAAAGCTCTCAGCAAACTTTCCAATTGCATACTGATCCAATCTGCAGACATTCAGAGTACAGTACGTAAGACCACAGCATCCCCTAGCATATACACCACTGTTTGTATCCTATGACAAACTGAACCATCTGCTTCGGATCGAACATCCTGCCATACAAATTTTAGGAGAGAAATTTGCAGAGAATGAAACAGAATACTGTAATGCATACAGATTCAAAACTTGATATGGGCACAATTTTGACTGTAACTAGCAACTTTAGCAAAATGCAACTATAAAAAATGAATATATTACACACCAAAGTCACCAGAATTGACTCAGGACATGACTTGCTTTGGCCAGAGACTCAGCACCTCGAAACATTTTAAAAATATATATACATTGTCAAAAAAATGTTATAAATGAAAGATTAAAATTAATATATCATATGATCCAAATACAATGAATAGAATGAGAACAACCAATTGCCAAAACACAAAAAAAATACTAAATATGATCGAAGTAATTTGATTCCCTGAATCTTGACTGCAGGTCATAACCTTAGGTCTTGGTCAACCCTAGCAGGTGTGCCATGTCCAAACCCTGATTGTTGTGGTAGTTGATCGAGCTGCTCACCCGCTGTTGTAAACTGTGGCTAAGAAACCCTCTCTGATCTGACCCAAAAAAGATTAAAAAGGAGCAAAGAGACCCCCAAATCTGCCTTTATAGATGCACTAGTGAGTTGACCCAGCTTTGACTTGGCAAGTCTCACAAGGCAGGAGTGGCAAGTATTTGCCATAGGAAAAAGTTTGAACCAAGTCAACCCAGGTTTGACTGGTTTTTTTCTAAGACTCAGCCAACTACTTTGACCCAAATACAATGAATAGAATGAGGACAACCAATTGTCAAAACACAAACATTAGTAAATATGATCGAAGTAATTTGATTCACTGAATCTTGACTGCAGGTCATAACCTTAGGTCTTGGTCAACCCTAGCAGGTGTGCCATGTCCAAACCCTGATTGTGGTGGTAGTTGATGGAGCTTCTCGGCCGCTGCTGTAAACTGTGGCTAAGAAACCCTTTCTGATCTGAGCCCAAAAAGATTAAATAGGAGCAAAGAGACCGCCAAATCTGCCTTTATAGATGCACTAGTGAGTTGACCCAGCTTTGACTTGGCAAGTCTCACAAGGCAGGAGTGGCAAGTATTTGCCATAGGAACAAGTTTGAACCAAGTCAACCCAGGTTTGACTGGTTTTTTTCTAAGATTCAGCCAACTACTTTGACCCTACTTGACACACTGGTGGGTGATTCAGTCTCCGACCCATTGATTTCAGGTAGACTCATGTCCAGTAACTATGGTACACACTAAGTACTTCCTAACAGCTTGCATCATTTCAAGCACCAGCAGAACACACGAACTGATGAGCTGGATGTTGAAAATCGGAGCATGGAATCACTGTCAGCATTTACAAATTTCTGAAGCATACAGATAGATAAACTGTATCATAATATAACTGTGGAAAGGCCTTGATCAAACAGAAGAAAAAACATAACACAAAAGGATGAACACAAAAGATTGAGTTACAGGATTATGCTGCCCGTTTGCAATAGGCTTTCCTTCAGACAAGATCTGCTATAGCAATAGAACTCTACTTAAGTTATAACTTGCCTCATTATTCAGAGGTGGCAGGTGCACAGGGGATCATCCTATATCCCGAAGGAAATCAAGAACTTATGTATGATTGGGGTATGGGCTATGCCTCCAACAATGAAACAGAAGCTCTTTTGGTTTATCAAAACCTTGTGTTGATCAAGGAGAGGGGAATAAAATGTGTTAATGTGCTAGGGGATTCCTCTATTGTAGTTCGTAATTTGCAATGTAAGACAACTCCTCAGGATGTTTGACTAGTAAGGCTCGTTCTCAGATTTCAAGCACTGGCTGAGAAGTTTGAAAGAATAGAATTTTTCAGGTCTTGCATACCTATAATTCAAGTGCAAAAACTCAGGCCGACCTGAGAGTTGAACTAGCAGTGATGAAAATAAATGGGGGGGGTTGTTCTACCCTCTGCCATGATAGTATAAGTTATAACATCAAATTCATGAATATGCATTGTAAACCCAAATTTCAGCCTATGAGTATGAATGATAAGGGACTGTTAATGCCCCTGTGGAGGCACATGCTCTTTTATTCCACTCTGCATGCATCAGGTTTTATCAAGGAGAACAAAATGAGGAGGGTTCTTGAATGTAGTTTTATGGTTCAACTGTGGGTATGTTGGGGTGTTGGTGCTGATAATTTCCGTATGTTGGAGTATCTGTTTTTTTTGCATGGAGTATCTGGGTTTTTTGCGTGGCTGCGGTCTTTGGTCATCAGGTCGTTTTCATGAGGGCTTGGTTGGGGAAGGTCTACGGTCTTCCCAAGTTTTATGTACCAGACTGTGCAGAAGCCATGGCCGGTGATCATAGTGAGCTTGGCCGTTGTGTTATATGCAGTGTTCCACCAAGTTTCCAGGACGCGGGAGCGTGGGAGCGGGAAAGTGCACATTGGGGACGTGTAGAGACACCCCAAAATTTTGGGGTATTTTGGGGGATGGGGGCATCGAGGTCCCTAACATAGGGGGGTTGGTCTCTAAAATTATAAAAAAATAGAAAAATAATAAAAATATTAACCCCAACATATAAACATATCAATTCCTCATCCCATCACCATTTGCATACTAGCATCCTTATGTTCCTGAAGAGTTTAGTGTAATGTAAATGTAATCGTTATAGCCAAGCATATCATATCGATGTTTGTTTCTTTTTATTTGTTTCTATTTCGATTTATAATAACTATTTAGTGTAAAAGCCTAAAATTTAGGATAAACCATTTTTTTAAGTAAAATAATTTACAAAATCGGGACGGATGGGGGCATGTGGGAGCCCCCAATCCAAAAAACTCCTAAAACTGTGTTTCCCCAAGTTTCGCAGAAAGGGAAGCACTGGGAAACGTTTCCCATGGAGCCTCCCAACCCCCAAGGCGTGGGAAGCACAAGGGGCAAGCCCCCGACCCTGGGAGGCGCATCCCCGTGGAACACAAGTTATATGTGAGGAGAGAAATAAGACGGTGTGAGCACAAGAGTTTTGAGGTCCAATGTGATTTGTCAAATTCTTCTAAGAAGTGGTCGTGATCACAGGATGATTGGGATTCTAAGTTATCAATGGAGACTCAGATCCATGACCAGCAAGCAACTGCAACTGCTCATCAATTATAAGCATTTTGAGAAAAGGATAAGGAATTTGTAGATTTTACATATAGTAACTAGGGGAGGTGCGAAGAACTGGCAGAAAATTGGACTGTTGATTTTTGTACCTAAGAAAGTTTTTCCCTAGGTAACCTTAGCCTTAGTCACTTCAAAAGGGGAAAATAAAGTGACCCTTGCATTAAATGACTTGAGATGAGCATTTAATATGACTTTAGAGAATAAAGTCACTTTTTGATAAATTTAAGTGGGTGAGTGAATTTAATATTTATGAGATTTAAATGTGAGCATTTAATCTCATCCACCGATCTAATATAATCTCCACCGTTGAATTAGATGAACTCTAGGGTTCTCGCCAAAAAGGCGAGGAAAGGCCATTTCACTTACTTTTTGAGAAAGAGAGTAAAGGAGAGAGCTGAGACAGAGCAGAGCCATTTTTTCTTACAAAGAAGAGAAAGCACCAGCAGCAGCAAGTTTTTCTCTTGGCACGCATTTCAAGGAAAGGACAGCAGCAAAGAGGGCACGACAATCGAGAGGACGGAAGCATTTATTGCTGGTCCGTACTGTATGGTTTTCAGTACAGCAAGCACAATTTTTGAGAAAAAACAAATTGGGCACGAACTTCGAGGTCCATACAATCAATCCGTATGGTGTCGTCCATACAGCGACACAGAAATCAATGCAGAAAACAGAAAAAAACTGAGTTTGTTTTTTCCTATTTGGCACAAAAAACGAGGCAGAAAATTTTCATCTGGTTGAGATAAGTTGGTCTGAAAATTTCTGAGTTTTGCTGTAATATTTTCCTGAAAATAAAATCTCTCTCCTAACAGGTTTTCTCCTTGTGGGTTTTTCCTGGGCAAGTTGCCAAAAATCACTGTGTCTGAAAATTTCATGGTGTGCATTTAATTTTTTTTTCTGTCATTAAAGTTGAGATACAACAGTGTTTATTTAAGTCTGAAATTTTATGTAATTTCCAGCCTTATGCATTTCTGGGTTGTGCCTTAAACTGAGATAATTTTTGGTATTTAAACCAGTGGTTGAAACTGAGAAAAACTTACATGGACTCCTTGCACTCTTTAGTCTCTAGGATTGCAGCTCATCTTCAGTTTCCAAAACTACCCATGTAGTCAGGTTCATCTCAGGTTAAGGAGGATACCTCTGAATATCATTGTCCATTCAAGGTGTTACAAGTTACAACTTAGAGTGTCTGAAGCGTTCCTTTCAGATGTACCAAAGTGAGGGATTACTTTGTCTTTTGTAAAGGCCAAGTTTTTGGGGCTATATTATGTAGTGTTGATTTTGGGGCTATACCCATGATCAGGTCATGGAAGGTCCCCTTGATTTACACTTCAAGGAGGTGCTGGCCTTGTGACTGCTGACTACCCTTTGGGTAGGTGTCAGGTGCCCTTGAGCCAAATCATTGGGACATATGGCCACAGTCATATTTTACTTTGTAGAGGTGATTGCACGTGTAAGGGTTTCTATACCCAGTTTTGCTCACCTCATTTTGCACACTTGGACCTAATGTTTTGATGTAAAACCCGTCCTCCTAGTCTCCATACCCATGACAGCATTCCTTAAAGAAGAATGCCTACATTGTTAAAAAGGAGGGCATTGAGGGACAAGCATCTGTTGGGGTTAGTTGGAGCATGATGCCCTCCTTCCGGCTCACCTTACACTTGGTGGAGCCTAATTGCACATTTTTATTCTTATTTAAGGTCATTGTATGGTTTAGTCCCCAATTTGTGGGTGCACTAACCATAAGTTTTATAAGTTGTCATTAACTTTGTAGGCTCAAACTTGTAAAAATTTGAGGGTTGTCTCATATAAGACAACCTCACCTCATTTGTATACTGAAGTAATTGAAGCTATGCACACCTCTCTCTTGGATGTCTTTTTTGCTTGAAGCATGAATTGATGATGTTCTAGGGTTTTATTTTACACATGTGAAGTTAATGCCAAACTAGTTGAAATAACAAATGTTTCCCCGAGTTTCCAAGACAGGGTGATGCAGGAACGAGGAAAAGCAAAGAGGACATATGGAGACCACTGCCAAATTTCAGGGAAATTTGGGGGGGGAGGGGGGGGCGTCTCTAATCTTATAAAAATAAAAATAAAATATCAAAAAAAAATAATTCATTTGATGTATATTCATGATTGTAAAATGTAAATACTAAATATATTGATTTATTTTCTAAGTAGTACTAAGTAGGGATTGTAGAAAGTGAAAATAATGGGAAAACATTAAAATATATATATATATATATATATATTCTCATGGGCATTTGGGGGGAAACATTTCGTCGGGAGTACCCAAGTCCCCGAGAAGCTGGAAACGAGAGAAACGTGACCCCTACCCTACGGGATGCGTCCCTGTGGAACACTAGAAATAACTAATGTTCAAGGGTGACCTATGGCATACCATCTTGATCATTCTTCATTAATGTTAGTAAGTTTTAGTGTTTCTCTTGAAGTGAGTTAAGGTTTGTTTGTTCGAATTTTATCAACTTGCTTAAGAAGACCTTCCAAAGAAAGACCTCTCCATTGTTTTGTTGGGCCTTGGGCTTCTTTATTTACACTAATTAGGGTCTCACTACTTAACCCTTGAGGTTGTTAGCTTAGCCCTAGTTGCAAGTATTGAATACTATCTCAAGAGTGATGTTAGCCTAACCTTCATCACGGGCTCACACCAGCCCAACCCATAAGCCTAAGCTTCGTCTGCTTGGTGGGTCGTGCAACACTACCCAAGACTTCCCTTACCGATGGCAAGACCTACCCGAGTCGAAAGCCTGGAAAACTACGAAATTCTTCCATAACACTTTACACTTACTCTTGTGCAATTGTTATCTTACTTAGCCAATTATTCAGTTGTTTTCCATTCAACACTTGGCCACAATATACAAGAGACAAGAATGTGAAGGTGACACCCCAAGCTAGGCGTGCCTAAAACCTTGTTAATATATAAGTGCAAATTACAATGATACAACAAAGAACAAGTGCCCCAAAACTGGCTTCAACCCAAGAGAGCACCCAACAAGCTATTCTCACTGCAAACCCCAAGAATGTTGCTCCTTACAAGTTTGTTGAACTCTTAATGGTTGCCCCCTAAAGATCCCGCTACGGTTTCTATCTCTGCACCCACAGTCACCCAAGTCCACGCACTATGGCAGTCTACCCGAGCTTCTCTCCAAAGCTACTCTAACTTGGGGTTTGTACCTAAAGTCGTCGTAGTCTACCCTTTGTCTAGCACAACGCCCAGGTCTTAATAAGTTGCCTACGTCGTGTTCCCTTGACCAAAATCAAACTACTGCCTCATACTTCAACTTGCTAAGCTTTGTGCTTTGACTGTTGCCGAATTGTAGCATGCTGTCTACCCAGACTTGCACATAGCACCATGCATGTGCCAAGGTAGTGGTTCCCTATTGGGGGCCTCCCCCTTAGAGTGGACACTTCTAACCAAACCGAACTAATCCCTTCTTGGATCTGCCTTAGAGTGCCTCAAGACTCTTCCTTTTATAGTTGCTTGCCTTGTCAAGGGGTGCGACCAAAGGCTTCCACCTTTTGTGGTTGCACACCCACTTGTCTTCAAGCCAACTTGCTAAGGTGTGTTTGGTGCCCATCTTGAGCTGGCTAGGGGCTCCTATCCATGCCACTCATCCCAATGACACATGCTCGCATCCACCATGCCAACGCAGTGTGCCTGCACTTCACTTGGGGGTGCTCCTAGGCTTCTCCCACCAAGCCCCCAAGTCGTGTTGTATGTGTCCACATCTTTGATGAAGTCCTCCTTTGCATCTACCAAGTCTGCTTTCTGCCCAAGCATCTGGTTATGGTGCCACCCAATGTGAGTGCCTATCCCATTCCTTTCTCTCACATGCCAACCAAAGGGTCTCCAAGATCCCAAGTTGGGTCACCTTGCCAAGTGCACCTGTCAAGGAGTCTTAGGCCAAGCTCCCATGCCAAGCTTTCCCGCGGGTGGAGAATAGTTGAATTGCCTCTCACCAAGGTCGTAACACCTTCCAACGAAGGAGCTCTCCATTGTTTTGTTGGGACATCGACTTCTCTATTTGCCCTAATTAGGGTTTTGCTACTTAATCCTTGAGGTTGCTAGCTTGGAACTAGTTGCTAGGATTGAATACCATCTCAAGAGGAGGGACATTAGCCTCAATCTCTCATAGCCCTAGGGTTTGAGACAAGAATTTAATACCCTGTCTATCAGTCCTCTTTCTAATCAATTTTTATATGTTTTATTTTATGCAAAAAAAACATAAACATATTTTACTGCTGATCTAAATTAATCCAAAAATTCAATAATAGCATTGATTTAGCATTACTAGTCCAACCTAAAATTCCACCCCATAGTTTTATCCGCAAACCCTAGAATGCATCCTCTTTTGAGGAAGTGCATTGGGATACATGAAACCCTTGTAATTGGTGAATTAGAGGATGTTGTATTTTTGGCTTGTCCTGCAACTTCGCCCTAGATCAATTGTCCTCTTTTCCTTGAGGGTGCACTTTTTGGAGTGGTTTCCTTGGGAAGTGACATTCCCTTGGGAGACATGAAATTTTCTTGAAATCTCTGATGTTATTTGGAATTTGTGATAAAGTGAATAACAACATTATATATGATTATCGTGTCTTCATTTGATGTCGTTGATTCCAATAAGACATTGATCATTGCTATTAAGGTTCCGTGGAAGGTATTTGTGGTTTGTTGGTGGTTGCAGGTATCTTTCATTGATTAAGGTCTCCCCCTGGGTTTTGGAGTTACCAAAATTGCTCAGAGGTAGAACGTGGTGACATTGGGTCTAACCAAATTTGCACGACTCAGATTCTGCAGAGACTTGACTGGCATATGACTCGTCGACTCGAGAAAGACTAGAGACAGACTCGACAAATAAGAAAATAAAATAAAATATGGTACATTTTGGGCACAAAATAGAGGTTAAAGGCGTTTCCAATCCATAAAGTTATAAACTACAATCTATGCAGTAATTCATAACATTATCTCAAACGTAATCAATTTTTGTATGCAAAAATTTAAATAGTGATCACAGATTCATGAATCATAAGCCATAGTGTTCATAAACCATATACCATAAAAGATATATCATAGTGATTTAAAAATAAAAAATGGGAGCAAGTTCAAAATTCAGTCTCATAACAGAAATAGAAAACCAAAATAGACAATGTCTCCATCTACTCGAGTCCCATGCCTAACCACGAGTACGCCTACAATAAGCCCTCAAGGAGCTAGTGCCAAAATCGACTGACTGAAGCAACTGTGAAGCAGGTGTATTTGGAGTTTTCATTTGAGAATTTGGCAGACTAGAGGATCCCGAGTCTCTTCATCAAGCCAACTCAAATCGTCAAGGAACTCCTCCACAACCAACTCAAACTCTAAATCAATATCATCTAATAAAATTAGGTCTGAGTCCTTCCGTTGCATTTGTTTTCTGAGCATTTGAAGGTAGTAGTAAATGACAACCAACTTCTCCAACTTGTTCCGCTTTTTGTTGTGGATGTGCTCAAATACCAACCAATTGCGCTCACAACCTAAAGCACTACAGGGTTGACTTAGAATTATGATGCAAATTCTTGTAATTGTGGTGTCATGTAGCCACAATCTATCCACCAATGGGCTGTAAAAATTGAAAACAACAAAAAATACAAGTTTTGCAATGCCAAAATTGAAAAAGAGAACTAGCAAATTTACAAGCTAAGTTCTAAGTTCTAACAATTTAGTTTTTACAAATTGAATCTCACATGGCATTTTCTTGTCTTTGAGACGTTGGGTCAAGCTACATCCAAACATGTCAAATGCTTCTTTGTACATATCACGTTGCAAGTTAATTTTGTCCTGAAATTCTGGATTCGAGAACATATTCTCATTGAATATCATGACACCTCTCATCACCTCATGATCTCTTTGAATGCTAGAGTCTAGATGATAGAGTAAGCTCAAATTCAGATATGACCCCGGTGCATGCAATGGAGAACGCAGCTGCATGTCCCACCTGGAATCAATAATCTGCCATATAGGTAGATATTTTCATGAATCCCCCTTGTAGAAAGTCTTAATGGCCTCTTTGGCCCTATCCATGCCCTCATAGATGTAACCCATTGCAGGTTTCTCTCCATCCATGGTCCTCAAGACTTTTACAAGTGGCTCAGTGAAGTTGACAATTTCAGTGACTTTCTCCCACAAACCATCTCCTAAGAAAGGCAGCTTCACAGCAACTGCATCTGGATTTGTGTTATCTTTCCAATATATCCATTCCTAGCTACAAAATATTTGTCTCAAAGCTTGGTACTCATTCAAAAGGCTTTGGAGGGAAAGAAAGGTTGTGGCAAACCGTTTGATAATAGGCGACTGTGTTCACCCTGTGTGTATTCCGTCATAAAGTTCAAGACCCAAGCATGGCTATAGATATACTTGGTTATTTGTTTGCTTTCTTACACAACAACTTGCACCCATTCCATCTTTCTGATGTCCTCCAGCATCAAGTATATGCAATGGGAAGCACATGGAGTCCAAAAGATGGTGGGGTATTTTGCAGAAAGCAACCTTTCAGCTACCAAATAATTTGCAGCGTTGTTCGTGACTACCTAGACAAAATTTCCCACCCCCTCTTTCTCCACAACATCAGCTAACAATGAAAAAATGAGCTGTGCATCTTTTACATGCGAAGATGCATCAATGGATTTCTATGAAACTAGATTCGTCCAAAAGGGCCTGCATGTCCCGTGTCCGCATGTCGGACACAGACACGCTGACAAAACGTGTCCGACACGTCTTTGCAGCGTGTTCTTTTTTCGGACACGCATGTCTGAGTGTATCCTGTTTTCGGACACGCATGTCCGAGGACTGTCAGTGCGTGTCCGGAAAACAGGACACTTTTTCCACTAAAAAAACGCCCAGAATTGCTTTAAATCAAAATTTTCACTTTCTTTTTATCATTTGCAAGT
>LPNX010236596.1:87165-267891 GCA_001517045.1 Pseudotsuga menziesii
TATATATATATATATATATATATAACGTGTCCTGATTCCGGGGGTCACCGTGCCTGTGTCGGACACTCGAATCCCCGTGTCCTTTGTGTCCCGTGTCCCCGTGTCAAGTGACTTAGATGGATTTTAGAAACATGATTCCTTTAGGGAAAGCTATAACAAAATTAATGATAGTTATGCCCATTTGATCTGTCCACCCATCAAACAAAACTGTGCAACCTGTAAACTTCCATAACTGTTTAATGGTCTCCAATTGTTCCTTAACACACCCGAGCTCTTCATCAAGCTCTTTCCCCCTAAGTGCAATATAAGATGGGGCTTTGTATCTAGGGCCAGCAGCTACAATGGCATCAACCATGGGCTAATAAAAATAAGACTTTGCATAGTTAAATGAAAGGTTGTTATGGTACCAAAACCTCTTCACTGCCATATCAGCCTCCTTCTTCTTCTTTTCATTGAAGTTCTCCAAGGTGGGATGATATCTTGGAGTTGTATGAGGAAGGATGAAAGAAGAAGTTATACTTCTCTTTATTGCAACAGTTGATGTGGACCCTCATGTACATGGATTCTGTCATCCCATTGAATCTCTACCTATCAAGAAAGTTTCAAACTTGTATCGTGTCATGTTTTCACTTTGTTCTCTAATTGCATCTAGAGCAGATGCCATTTCAGCAGTGACTTGATCAAGGCATTTGTCACAAACCACCACATCTTTGCAAGCAACTCTTGCAAGGTGGTATTTCAACCTATTTATGCCCCCAATCATTTGGGTTGAGCAGAAATTACAAATGACCCTATGGTCATTATCGAGATTCAGCCGCACACAATATTGCCACGCTGAATCAAGAGGACTTCTAGCCTTGGATTTAAGTGCCATGGAACCTGAATTGCAAAAACATTAAATGTTCTACATTAATAAACAATTATTATCAATGATCACAGATTTATTTCTCAATTTAAATTTTAAATTTTTTAAACAGGTTATCAATATCACATTTCAATGATCATCATCATGTTGTACATTCATTTCTAAATTCAAATATTAAATTCTTTTTTAGTCATCTAATGATTTCTTTTAAGAAAATGTGGCCTTATGGTTGAATATCTCAGCCCACAGGCCCTGTGTGGGCTAAGATACTCGACCACACAAAGCAACCGAAGCAAATAAAAACATGCCTTGTGGATGAATTACTCAACCACACAAGGCCTGTGGGCTTAATTACTCAGCCACAACCAACATGGCCACACTTTCTTTTAAAAAAAGACATTAAAAAAAATTCAAATGAAAACTATAAAATCAATAAAAAAAAATTCATTGTAAACAATATAAAAATTCATTTGTGACCATTTATTACATTTAAAACATTGCATTTTTAATATTTATTATTTATTTCAACTTGTTTTTGTTATGTCTTGTGGCAGAGTATCTCAGCCCACAAACCTATGTGGTTGAGATACTCAACCACAAGGCATAACAAAATAAGTAGAAATAAATATTAAATAGAGTTTAAAAAAATGAAAACTAAAAGCAAATAAATGAAAAAAAACAACTTGGAACCTGGTCACTGGCTACGATGCTTGATAAGTTGATGATGCTTGATGGAAATTGAAGCTTGCACTGCCCAAACTCCAAACTCCACCCTCCTTCAGCTTGGGCGTGAGAGGTCAATGGTCCAGACTCCAACGACACTCAATGAATGATGGCATTCACAAATCGATAGCACTCAAAGCACTCGGAAATCGAAAGCAAACAAAGCTAAAGTGGTGAATGAAATGTTGGGACCCGCAAGAGAAGTTTATAGCCTCTTTGACATGGCTTTTCCCTCCATAAACGATCAACTAAAAGCTTGATTTTTTCACATCCAAGATAAAATTCGCAAGACCTTTACCAAGTTTGAGCAACTGCTCAACGAGTCTCCCGAGTGTGGCAAATCTTGGCCGAGTCATGGGCAAGCATTCGTTGGTTGACTCGGCCCTACTCGCGAGTGCTTGCAAGTCGTACATGAGTCATGCTTCACTAGGTCTAACTCTCTCTTGAGATTATTGTCATAACACTAGGCATGCATAGCCTTGACTTCCAAAGGGGTGTTGGTTTCAGCAGTAAATAAAGGCATCCTGGAGTTGTGTTGCAGGAGAGGATGTTGCACAGTCGTCAACAGATGTGGAATCTGTACACACAACCAACTAAGTGCATCAGGGGGAACCAAGTTCCCTTTAAAGAAGCAACACCCTAATGGCCAATTTCAATGTAGTTCTATGTTTTATCATGTTTCATCAAGTAGTTTTTTTTGCTAAACATTACGTACTCCAATATACTTATATGACTCATAGGGAAGGAGGAATTTGTCGTTGGAATATCATTAGGAGTAATTATCAATGAAAAAGAACCAGTCAAATGAAGAGATAAATAGGAGAGGAAAATTATTAATAATTAATAGAAATATTTAATTATTAGTTAGAAAGAAGTGATTAATTGTGAAAGAAGATCTAGTTAGACTCATACAAGAAATCAAGGAAGGGACTAGAACAAAAACCCAAAGAATAAAGATATATATAATATCTATAGGATGGATTTAGTACTAAAGAATAAATAGTCTTAAGAATAAAACGCTTTATTGATTAATGGATCTTAATGAATGAGACGAGGAAAGCTTGAAGAGAAATCGATAAACGAGGAAGAAATTTTGAAAATAATCATGATCAATATGGACTAAGAAAAGAAAAGAAAAAGTAAAACTCAAGAAATCCAATTTGGAATGCGAGGAAGAGGACCCAAGTTAATCAATGTCGAAAGAGCATTGGAATAAAGACTAGAAAACGAAAGGCCAAAGAAGTCTTGCATCAGACAAATTGTTAGATCTATCCAAGCTCCGCTCAAAAAACTCGTTGTTGACACTAATTATAGCCAACTTAACAAATGCTCTATAGCAAAGCATTTGCACAACTCCAAACACCACATCTGTTTTGACCAAATCAAAAATTAAGCATTCACATCTCATCAGAGAAGCGCTTGAAATAGAAAAACAACCAAGCAATTTTAATCTAGAGAATGGTTATAAACCAAGCCATTCTTGGAAACCCTTGATCCATAGTCTTGGTCATTAGCCCAACTCCCTTGCTCACCTTTCAATATCTTCCAATTTCTCTCTCTATAACTCCCCCTATAAAACCTTTTTCTTAATGATCTTATTATTCTCTTCTCCTCTTTCCATCTTTTCTTCAACTTCTCTTTTATCACATCTGTGTTTCCTATCATGTTTCATCCCATTTTCTACTCGGCCTTTGGTTTTCTACAGTATTGATCCAAAAGCTCTTTCGACATTAATTAACATGGGTCCTCTTCCTCGCATTCCAAATTGGATTTCCCAAGTTTTACATTTTATTTCCTTTCTTAGTCCACCTTTATCATGATTAGCATCAAAATTTCTTCGCCCTTTCCTAATTATCTCCCTAATCATTCCTCATCTCTTCCATTAAGACCCAAGTATCAATTAATCTTTAAGACTAATTATTCTTAAGTACCAACTCCATCCTCTATATACCTCAAAATGTGAACCGGACCAAAACCAGATAATTAAGAAAAGAAAAAGCGGTCCACCAAAAAGCAAATAAAATATTCATATTTTGTAGAAAAACATATATATTCATGTGCATACATATGAATCCAAACCATTAATACACAAATATGCAAAGTTTCTCATATATATATATAGCAAGTATGGGTGCAAACAACCGAAATAGCACCAAGGGTAAACATCTTTGAAGTTCTGAACCAAAATACATCAACAAAGAGGCTCTAAATGGCCCCTAGAGTCCAAATAAATTAATAATAAGCATAGTGTGAGTGAAATAGAGGGGGGAGGTCTTTAAATAGCATGAGTAGGGAACTTGGGTTAGGTTCTAATCTTTAGGATAGATTTTTTTATGTTCTCTTTAATTTGAAAAGCGTGGGTCCCCAGTCTCAATGATACGACATTGTACCAACATAGCTCCATCTAAAAGAGGATCTACCAAGCACCGAGAGGAATCAAATATCTCAAGGAATAAACCCTTTTTTTAGAGTAAAAGTGTTGAGGAAATATGAAATCCAATATTTATGGTTTTAGTTTATCTAATTTATATTGTTTTATATATATGCAATTTTAAATAATTTAAATTTAATATAAGCCGACATGTTATTTTTAATACTATTTTATTACTTTTATAAATGACACGTGTCAACTCTAGAATGAGCATGAAAGGAGTTACACCTCTCCCATACTGGACTGTAGAATGCACAACTTTGGTGCAATGAACAAATCGGTTGCATACAAAACTACCTAAAACTGACTGATTCAATGGTTTTGGACCAATTCCATGTAGAACCGACCAAGTTCACAATTAGTCCGAGATAAAACTATGGGTTTTCTGGTTCAAGCCCCTAGCTTGACTGATTGGGCTTGTGAACCGGTCGGACCGACCGATTTTCCCAGTTCTGATCCGGTTCCAATAACTAAAAGGCATTGATTTGTTAACAAATTGGATGCATCCCTACAATGTATCCAAAATTAGTCCAACAATAGTAACAATATGACCTAGACAAGTAAATCAAGTTATAAAAAAAGGGGCAAAAGGGTATTAGTCACTTTACAAACTTCACTTGAAAACAATTCAGACCGGTTCCAATATTTGTCCCTAAACTAACTCCTTGACAAGCAAATGACTTGGGGATAAATTCCACTTTTGCCACTTTGCTTGCCAGTTCAACCATGGAAACCAAAACCTTTCTGTTTCAAGTAGAGTCACTGTTAGTTTTCCTTTGCCTATTGTCAACATGATTGTGGGGTGTGTGACCTCTACTACTTATGCTATTGTCATGAATGGCTCTACCTCTAGATTTTTCAAGCCCTTACCTGGTTTGAGACAAGGATGTCCCTTATCTCTTTATTTATTTCAGTTAGTTGCTGAGGACTTGAGCAAATTTGTTACACTGGCTAAAACGCATAGAAATTCAGGAGATCGGGGTTGAAAGGAATGAATCTCTGGAGGGAATGAATCTCTTAGTCAATATTTGTGGATGGTGTTTTTTTATTCTATTTTGGCTCAATTGAAAAGGGAAGACAATTTAGAGAAATTCTGCATCTATACAACATAGCAACGGGAATAGAAATCAGCACTCAAGTCAGCATTGTAATTTAAGGATTTGCAAGAGGTGATAGCACAAACCCTAAAAGGATTTTTCCCTTACCAGCTTTCTGCATTTCAATAAAGGATAAAATATTTATGGTTCAATTCCAAACCTAATGGAATGCAAAAATGGTTGGGCCTAGTTACTTACTAAAATAGGTAAGCTAAAATGGTTGTCAATAGGAGGTAGGTTGGTGCTAGTAAAATCTGTTCTGGCACACATTGGCTTATATTCCCAACGGTATTTTGGATAAAAACAAAAAGACCAGTTTAAACTTCTTTTGGAGGGGAAACAGTGATAAGATCGGCAGACATCTTTCTAAATGGCAAGCCATAGGCAAGCCCAAGGATAGGGTGGTTGGGGCTAAAGAACATTCATATATTCCCAACAGTATTTTGGATAAAATCAAAAAGACCAGTTTAAACTTCTTTTGGAGGGGAAACAGTGATAAGATCGACAGACATCTTTCTAAATGGCAAACCATAGTCAAGCCTAAGGATAGGGTGGCTGGGGCTGAAGAACATTCATACCTTTGGCATTTCTCTGCCAACAAAATCCCTATGGAACCTTATTATAATTATTAAGGAGAGTCTCTTGAAGAGGGTCATTATTCTGAAATATCTTGCCCCAGGGAATCTTTTAGACTGGATAAGCAGGGACAGGAAGAGCATTTATAAAGTTTCAAATCAATGGAAAGCCTTGACTTTGTCATTTCCTGTAATAGGTTTTTTTCTAGCTTGAGAGATTGGCAATGGGTCGTAGGTAACAGTAGGAGCTGATGCAATTATGGCGTGTGGTAATAGTATTTTTCTTCAAGTTGGGTTGATTCAGTACTTAGAAGAAGTTGGTACAAATCGAGTGGATTAAGAAACTCATAAGATAGCTCAGGTTACTCTGCCAAAGATGTGATCTTCCATGAGGAAGCAATGTTTCGTAAAACACTAGGGCTTTCACCGAAAGATGCAGTTGCTCCACTTGAGTTTCCAAATTCAAAAATTCAGAGGGAGGAAGAGTTTGATCCAGATGTTCCAGAGAACATTGAAAGTCCACTAGAAGAACTACTTGAAGTTCCTCCTTCCAAAAGGAGACCTGCTTGGTACCAAGAAACGGTACAAGAAGCCAAGAAGCATAAAGCTCCTCCAGGGACTTTTAGAGAAAGCATAAGACCACAAAAGTAATCTGGTCTTATGAGTTGGCTTATCAGTTCAGAACCTTCATCGTATGAAGAAGCAGCGAGTAAACAGGTATGGGTTGATGCCATGATTGAAGAGTATAAGTCAATCATGAAGAATGATGTTTGGAAAGTTGTTCCCAGACCTACAGGAAAGTCAGTAGTGACTTCTAGATGTTCCTGAGAACATTGAAAGTCCACTAGAAGAACTACTTGAAGTTCCTCCTTCCAAAAGGAGACCTGCTTGGTACGAAGAAACGGTACAAGAAGCCAAGAAGCATAAAGCTCCTCCAGGGACTTTCAGAGAAAGCATAAGACCACAAAAGTACTCTGGTCTTATGAGTCAGCTTATCAGTTCAGAACCTTCATCGTACGAAGAAGCAGCAAGTAAACAGGTATGGGTTGATGCCGTGATTGAAGAGTATAAGTCAATCATGAAGAATGATGTTTGGAAAGTTGTTCCCAGACCTACGGGAAAGTCAGTAGTGACTTCCAGATGGCTTTATAAGATCAAGCATGTTGTAGATGGCAGTGTGGAGAAGTATAAAGCCAAAATCGTAGCTCATGGCTTCACTCAGAAAGGAGGTGTTGACTATGACGAGACATTTGACCCTGTTGCCAAGTACACTACCATCAGAATCATCATCTCGCTTGCTGCAGTATTCGGATGGATGTAAAGACAGCCTTTTTCTCAATGGTAAGACTGAGGAAGAGGTTTATATTGAACAACCTGAAGGCTTTGTTACTCATGGGAAGAAGACCCATGTATGTAAACGGAAGAAAGCCTGGTATGGCCTAAAACAGGCTCCGAGAGTCTAGTATGCCATAATGGATGGATTTCTCCATAGCTTGGGGTTCTCCAAAAGTACAGCTGATTCTAACTTGTACTTTAAAGTTGTTCATAATCATGTCTTGATACTTGTTCTATATGCAGATGACATGTTTCTTACAGGTGATGAACAGTTGATAGACCAGTGTAAGAGGGAGCTTACCTCTGAATTCGAGATGAAAGATTTCGGATTAATGCATTACTTCCTTGGCTTAAAAGTCTGGCAAAAGCCAGGTGAGATCTTCCTGACACAAGGAAAGTATGCAGTGGATATCTTGCAGATATTTGGGATGTAGGACTGCAAATCCATGAGCATACCAATGACTACCAACTTGACAAAGTTGCAGGACTCAACCTCTAGTTCACAGAATGTGGACTCTACTCTATACAGACAGCTCATTGGTTCCCTGATGTATCTCATGCATACGAGACCAGACATTTGCTACACAGTGAATGCACCGAGTCAGTTCATGTCAGATCCGAAGCACATACACTTGGTAGACGCCAAACATGTACTCAGATATGTGCGAGGGACTATCACTTATGGTCTCACGTATACTTCCAGCAGTGGAGTATTGTTATCTGGATATTCAGATTCAAATTGGGCTAACAGTGCAGTCGACCGAAAAAGTACCTTTGGTTATTGCTTCAGTATGGGATCAGCAATGTTCTCTTGGTCCAGCAGGAAGTAGGGTTCCATAGCTCAAAGTACAGCTGAGGCAGAGTATATTGCTGCAAGCGATGCCTGCAAGGAAGCAGTTTGGCTCAGAAAGTTGTTATCTGATCTGTTCGAGAGAAAGCTTGACCCAACGATCATCCATTGCGATAATCAGAGTTGCATAAAGCTTTCAGAGAATCCAGTGTTTCATGACAGATCGAAACACATTGAAATGAGGTATCATTTCATCAGAGACCTAGTGCAGAGAGGTGCTCTGAAGTTGCAGTACATTCGTACAGATGAACAGATTGCAAATATCTTGACCAAGCCTCTGACAGCATCAAAGTTCGTGTACTTTCGTAACAAGCTTGGTATGGCAAAGAATGCCTCTCTCGCTGAGAGAGAGTGTTGATTTTCTGAGCAACATCGAGAACCCTTATCTTCGGAGAATGGGAACACTTGGTCCGAGACCACGGTGAAGACTCAACCCAGTGTTGAGTGACCATTCTGTTGAATGGTAAATATCTGGTCTAGGAACACGATATAAACCCAGATTTTCCCTAGGTAGACTCAACCTTGTGTTGAGTAGACATCTGGTCCAGGACCACGATGTAGACCAATCTGAGACTGGTAGACTCAGCTTAATTCTGAGTAGCCATTCTCTGGGAGAATGAAGACACTGTAAGCCCTAGACTGGGTCTGGGCATGTGTGTGGCACTTTGACCCTTGATCTATGGGCTTGGTGTGCTTCTCCAAGGATTAGCAATCCTTGGTTAAGCTACCCTAGTACCAGATCTAGGTGTCACACAATGTGTGAGATAAAAGCATTAATAACTCTCTTGGTTTATGATAATATACTTTTGAAATAAAAAAAAGTACCACGAGTAATGACCACAGGGGCAGTTGGTAAAAGTGAAAGTGAAACTAGGAAAAGAATAAAAATATTATTATTTTTATCTTTCCTAATCTTGTCCACCTAAAAGGACCACAAGTGGAAAACAAAATGAAAGGACTTCTTATAAAAGTCAAAGGAAAAACATAAAAGTACCTTTTTGGTAAAACTAAAAGTGAAATTAGGAAAATAATAAAAATATTATTATTTTTATTAAAGAATGACTTCTTATAAAAGTCAAAGAAAAAAATAAAAGTACATTTTTGGTAAAAGTGAAAGTGAAATTATGAAAAGAATAAAAATATTATTATTTTTAATTTTTTCCTAATCTTGTCCACTTACAGGTGAACAAAGGTGATAAAAGAAGATCAAGCCTTCTCATTTGTTACACACACTTTTGCTCTCACACGTGAAGAAGACTATCTTATATTCAAACCCTCAGCTAGGGTTTTATCAGCAAAGTCCATCTTCAGCATTTTTGCATGGCTATCTTCAGCATTCCATTTTTTGGGCAATTTTCAGCAGGCTGATATTTTTGGACAATTTTCAGCAGTCTGATATTTTTGCGCAGTTTTCAGACCGTCTGATATTTTCGGACAGTTTTCAGCAGTCTAATATTTTTGGGCAGTTTTCAGACAGTCTAATATTTTCGGGCAGTTTTCAGCAGTCTGATATTTTCGAACAGTTTTCAGTAGTCTAATATTTTTGGGCAGTTTTCAGACAGTCTGATATTTTCGGACAGTTTTCAGCAGGCTGATATTTTTGGGCAGTTTTCAGCAGTCTGATATTTTCAGGCAAGAGAGAGAAATCTTAGTTTTTCTGAGAAAACCCTAAATTGGTAATTTTCTGTAATTCTAGAAATTGTGGGTAAAATTATCAGTCTGATTTTTACTGATGAATTTTACAATTACTGTGGTCAAAATCCAGATCTAGATTTAAGGAACTTTTTGAAGATTTTCTTAAGCCATCTCATTTACGAGATGAGCTATTAATGCTTTTGGGGTTTTTGTCCTTTGAAGGTTTCCCCAGTGAAAAATATTGTGTCCATGTGTGCTGATGTGATGAATGTGTTTTTACTGCACTGCTGATCTATTTATGTTTATCTGCAAATTTTTAAAGTTTATGCTAATGCTGAAAATTCAACGCTTCAAACATTTAACGATGTACTTTGAATCCACTCGGTAATCTCAACACAACCAATATTTAGCTTAAGGGGTGGATGACATCACAAGATCATGGGTTGATTGAGGGGTTTTAAGACCACAGTTGTGTACTTTTCGTGTTGAGTTGTACAGAGCACACATTAGACTCAAGGAGGAACCAGATGAACTGGTTTGGGCTCAAAACAAGGCAGGTGGATATTATAAAGCCAAGCCAAGCTACATTGCTTTTGGAAGAATAAGACCCCTCTAAAGCTACAACTGTAATGTAGTTAGCACTAAACAATATTGTTCTGACATGGGAAATGTTGCAGAAGAGAAACAAGTCAGGTCCTAGCATTTGTTTACGCCATCAAAGGGAAGCTGAAACAACTCATCTCTTCTTAGAGTGTCATTATACACAGCAAACATGGAGGGATATTCAACATTGACTGGAAGTGAACAATCTTTGCAATGAGGAAGGTCTAGAGGATTGTTTGAAGACCTGGTATGATGGATGATTTGAAAAACTTCAGTGTCATACCCTATTTTGTCCTCTGGGGCATTTGGATTGCAAGAAACATCATTGTCTTTGAGGATAGAACAATTCTGTAATATCCCGCAATTTTGTAATAATTTTGAAAGACTATTTTATTTTTTGTTTTGTTTGAATGTGTTTGGCAGACCTGGAATATGCCAATAAGTCCTTGAAGAACAAATGTAATAGAAACGTTATGCTTGTAGTAAAAAAATCTGAATGATAGGTACAGCCACATTGAATAAGGAAGCTATGCATACAGGAGTGGGAACATGAAGAGTCATTCTCAGAACAATTGCACCAAGCGTGAGAATGTCAGTATGGCGCTAGACCCACCCTGGGGAATCAAGAGGTAGTGGAGCGGAAGTTCCTAGGGGAATTGGTCGTTAGCTGCAAAAGACCTAGGCACAACAAAGAAGGATAAACAAAGAAGCATATGCTAGGAGGTGGGACACCGCTGAGTATGCTGGAGGAAGGAATTGCTTACTGTGTGAGCATTGTGTTAGGCAAGGATTCCTCACTGAAGAACTGGAACTGAATTTTGACTGTCACCACTCTTGGCATGCATAGTTTAGCTCGAGGTGATTGAGGACGAAGAGATTTGTGCCTAATCTACGGTTGGGTGGGAACGTGGTTGTTCCCTTTTCATTGCGGCTCGCATTGCAACAGGTTCCAGTACTAAGTATTGCTCTTGTTATTTTTATTGAACTTCGGGTATGTTTGTTCATGTTCAAAATGTGCTTAATGTCAATGAAATGATAAATTTGCAGCTTAGCTTTGTCGATGTTAATGACGTATATGAACTAATGTACTCATACGCTATTTGGATAACATTTGGAAAATGACAACTCAAGTGATAGATTGTGGTTATGCACAGAGTTACTTGTTTACTACATGTTTTCCTCTGATTTATGAGCGTAAGGTGTGTATGTAAGAGGTATGAATGCATGTTTCCATATTGCTGCAATAATGATGCCATGGATTTGTTATGATTGGGTAGGATATGCACTTACTCTTTTTCCATTCCCTGGACCTCTTAGGTTATCTTAGTTCCTGGAAAAGTTAATCCTACTATGTCTGTGTGATTGTAACTTGTGTTTCTGGTTGATCCAATGGTGTGGCACAGTTCCTTTAAAGTTCTACCAGGATGTTGTGTTTTTGTTGTTAAGGCCTGCCTAAGGGACACCTGGTAGGGAAGCCAACGCACTCCCTTGGGTTTGGCCATCCCTCTTGAGTGAAACCTTGTGTAATGCTCTAAGCTCCTAAGGGGGGAGAAACTGTGAAGGAGAGTTTGGTTGCTGAAGTTCTTAAGAATTGGTCACTATACACCACCAAAACACCTAAGTTGTGCTAGTTTAAGTAACTCTAACAGCTTATGTCGGGAGTCCTTTGAGGTTTGGGACATTTCCTTAGGCATGCCAAGGTTCCACTGTGGAGTTAGGCAAAAACTCTTGGGTCAGAAGGACTACGAAAGTGTTAAGTTTCCCCGATCCGAGATCCGCACAGCGAAAAGCGAAAAAGACAAGTCTTAAGAATGTTAAGACTTCTGCGATCCGCGATCTGCACAGCAAAAAGCGAAAAGATAAGTAAAGTCGTAAGAATGTTAAGACTTCTGCGATCCGCAATCTACACAGCGAAAAGCAAAAAGCGGAAAACAAAAGTTAAGTCTTAAGAAGATTAAGACTTCCGTGATCCGCACAGCGAAAAGCAGAGGCGAAAAAGAAAAGTTAAGTCTTAAAAAGATTAAGACTTTCGCGATCCGTGATCCACACAACGAAAAGCGGAAAGCAGAAAAGAAAAATTAAGTCTTAAGAAGATTAAGACTTCCGCGATCTGCCATCCACAGAGCGAAAAGCGGCAAGCAGAAGAAAAAAAAGTTAAGTCTTAAGTATGTTAAGACTTTCGAGCTCCGCGATCCGCACAGCAAAAAGCGGAGAGCGGAAAAGAAAAGTTAAGTCTTAAGAAGGTTAAGACTTCTGCGATTCGCACAGCGGAAAGCGAAAAGCGAAAAAGAAAAGTTAAGTCTTAAGGATGTTAAGACTTCCGCGATCTGCAATCCGCACAACGGAAAGCGGAGAGCAGAAAAGAAAAGTTAAGTCTTAAAAAGATTAAGACTTTCGAGATCCGCGATCTACACAACGGAAAGCAAAAAGCGAAAAAGAAAAGTTAAGTCTTAAGAAGATTAAGACTTCCACGATCCGCGCAGCGAAAAACGGAAAGCTTAAAAGAAAAGTTAAGTCTTAAGGATGTTAAGACTTCCGCAATCCGCGAAGCAGAAAGCGGAAAAGAAAAGTTAAGTCTTAAGGATGTTAAGACTTCCGCGATACGCGATCCACACAGCGGAAAGCAAAGAGCGAAAAGCAAAGTTGTCTTAAGAAGATTAAGACTTCCATGATTTGCGATCCGCACAGCGAAAAGCAGAAAGAAAAGATAAGTCCAAGAGATGTTAAGACTTTCGCGATCCACACAGCGGAAAGCAAAAGGCGGAAAGCAGAAGTGCGGAAGGCGAAAGAGCCGTTAAGTGTTTCCGTCGCACACTATGTTTCTGATTCCCGATTTCTGAGGTGGGGAGGGCAGAAAGCAGAAGTGAGGAAGGCGGAAGAGTGGTTAAATGTTTCCGTCGCACATTATGCTTCTGATTCCCGACTTCCGAGGTCGGAAGGGCGGAATGCGGGAAGCAAAAGTCAAAAAGTCAGTTACAGTGTGGAGCGTCTATCTAGTCGTAGAAGTGGATCTGTTTTGTAGGATTTAACGTTGTTTATTGTTTTAGCTTAAGGGATAATTGTTATGGAATGTTATAGCCTAATTTATGTGAAAGCATTTTATGGTTGCAAATTTTTTTCATATGCATTCTATCACAGGTTATATGGGTATGTTACGTCGTCAAAGGGAAGCTGAAACAACTCATCTCTTCTTAGAGTGTCATTATACACAGCAAACATGGAGGGATATTCAACATTGACTGGGAATGAACAATCTTTGCAATGAGGAAGGTCTAGAGGATTGTTTGAAGACCTGGTATGATGGGTGATTTGAAAAACTTCAGGGTCGTACCCTATTTTGTCCTCTGGGGCATTTGGATTGCAAGAAACATCATTGTATGAGGAAAGAACAATTCCTACCTTTCAAATTTCTACACACGTAAATGCCATATTTCATCCTTGCAAACCTCCACAGAAACCTGTGGTAGTCCGACAAGTTGGGTAAGTACTAGGGGATAAGTCATCTGCTTGGGGTTGCCTTAATGGAGCTTGCCAGGGGCCAATATTCTATGATCAGTCTGGAGGTGTACTTTACTTCTTAGATACTCATTATTTTCAATTCAAAGCTAATCTGGGCAGGGTTACTGATCAATATGGTGAATTTATGGCTCCTAAATATTTGTTGAAGACAGCCTTGGTTAAAGGACAGTTTCAGCTCAACACCTTTGGAGACTCCTTGCTAGTTATTTCTTGGATGAATAATCAGTTCCACATTCAGAACATTATTTTACTTCCCCTGGCTGAGCAGATCAAGGAGATATCCAGGCAGTTTCAGGTGATCACTCACTCGCATGTGTTCAGAAACTAAATATCTCAGCTAACGTATTCTCAAAGGCTGGGCTTCCGCTTCCAGCTGGACAAGTAGTGCTAGAGGAAGTACTTAATGAGCATATCTCTGATTCTCAACAAGAGACAATTATACTTTAATCTTCTATCATTTAAGTAGTCAATGTTTTTTTATTGTTGGCATCTCATAGAGCTGTGTTATATGTCAGTACAAGGACATTTTAGAACTGTTGACATTTAGTAGAAAAACTGATAGTCTCCTACTGCTTTTATATTCTGGTACTATATCCCACACTCCTTTGATGTGTGTGGGAGAATTAAAAAATGATGATGCAGGATACCAGTCCCTATATTTTGTATCGTGCCATCAGCACCTGAAGAGGTGTTTTTGTTTTTTACCTTGGAAATAAAAAGTTGAGTCACCGTTTAATTACAGTTGCAGATTTGATGGATTTCTCCACAAGAATAAAACCTGTAGACTCCTACATAAAATGAAGAAAGTCTGAATGCAAAGTGAAACATTACCAAAACAACAAAAGCCAACCTTAATACAGGTAAATGTTCCACAATGACAACCTTCAATTACAAGCATAAATACCCCTACATGACCACCAATCTATTGGTCCAAAACACTTCTATAACAAGCAAGGCTATAAACTCCCACTGAAAAAATCACAATCCAGAGGCAAAATTTAAAATGTCTAAAACATCAAAAGCCAACTCTGTACTCTTCAGAAAATAAAATAAATTGGATAATTGAAGACACGAGGAAATTTGCCACAAAGAGGAAAAACCCAGGAAATGCTAGGTAAGATTCTTCTGTACCACCCTGAAGAGCACATCACTACTCAGATGAATCTCTTTAATGTGCAACAATGGTATAAAGCTCATAATGATATATCTCACAGGTATGGGAGCCCATAGCTTTAGCATCCTGTAAAATTTTCAACTAAAGGCCTGCCTCTACAGGAAACATCAAGCAGATAAACAAACAGGAACCTATTGCATTCCTTTCAAGTTGAAGATTGAACGACTTAAAATGATTCGGACTAAGGAATTACAATAGATGATCACCTTTTAACCAGTGACACCTAAATAGACAGGAAAAGAAAACCTATGTAAGCTAACACTGTCAACCCTATGAAAAAAAATTATGTCAGTATCAGATACCCTGTCTCTTTGTATGCAAATTCCTTAAGTCTTCTTGCCAGTTCAATTTCAGTTGCACCAGCTCCAGGGAGAATACGACTGTCCCTGCACATGGCCTGAAGCAACATATAGGTTAGCAAAGCCCCAAAAACACATGAAATGTAGATAGTGAGAAAATATAGGATTGACTCAATATTTAGCAGAATAGACCACTTCTAGTGTAAAAAACATTACACATGTACAGGAAACTCCAACGAAAATACCTTGTAGTTGTTTACCCCATCATCAACTGCTCTCTCAAGGTCATCCAATATACTATCTGTACTTCCACGGAGTACCACTGTTGACACCAAGTTTCCACCTTGTTCATTTTTCACAATAGTTACCTGCAGCATGCTAGGAATGATGTCAAAATAGCTCTTAAATTGACAATTCAGTATTGCAAGATCCAAACACAGGACCCTTAATATGATCAAATTGTCAAAATCTATAATAAATTTTCTATCCAAGAAAGTGAACAAGGACTTACTCTAACACCGCCAATTTCTTCCACTGAAACAGAGTCAGCAAATCCTAGCTCATCTGGACCTGGCTGGCCAAGTTTAACCTGCAACATACATGTAACCACATTAACTTTTAGAAATATGTCAACCTTGAGATACAAATCAATTACCATGATAAGAGATATGGGATAGAAATGCCTACCAAGGATACAGCACCAGTTGTACGGCAAAATCGGCGTAGTTCAAATTTTGAATTGATTTTCAAAACCATGAGTCTGTAAAAAAGTGATAGACAACATCTGTAAATAGGCAGTGTAGAGAGAATGCTTCTCACATTACTTTGGTTTAAAACATATTTTGACTGTTTTATACAGAATTCCATGAATGAATATTATTAGGATATGATATGCATTGTTTAGACCTATCCCATCAAGGAAAATTGAAACTTGAAGCATATATTTAAGAATAAAATGTAATCCATTCCATAGCCAGAATAATGCCAGGATTGTTGTGATATAGAATTTGTATGTACTCATGCATGTTTACCAGGTATATCCTCTCACTGCAAAAATATTCAGGGAATCGAAATAGGCACACTGATGAATCAAAAAGAACAAAACTGAAAACGATTTGCTTATATTTGGATTGCTATGAATGATTTTCTTTTTCAAAATGGATGTATGACAACCCCAGTAAATGGTATTGTGGTCATTTTTAAAAAATCGTTGCATCAATGCAACTTGATAATATATGATACTACCTTTATTTTATATAGTCTAGAAACCAAATAACCAGAATATCAATCTATAAAGGCCTAGGATTGTGGATCAAAAGTCAGCTGTTGCAAGCCATGCATAAGGTGTAGGATTGTGGATCAATAGTCAGCTGTTGTAAGCCATGCATAAGGTGTAGGATTGTGGATCAAAAGTCAGCTGTTGTAAGCCATGCAAGATGCAGCATTGTTCTGCCAATAGGCATATAAAATAAAATTTCTGCAGACAGATACTTCCAATTGCTTTACTTAACTCGCAGGCAGGCATTCATAGAAGTTTTAAGCTTGCTATCCAGATTCTGGGCAGTAATGAAAAAACATAGAAACATGTGCCTACTTAACTGATATTAGATAAGCTAAGTAATTTTATCAATGTCCAACGAATGATCACTAAATCATGTCAAAAGGACTCTTGGGTACAAAATGATGTCAATCTAAAGTGGGAGTACTAAAACCACTCCTATGAAAAGCAAGATGCAGAAAGTAAGGGATGAATCTAATATAAATCCCAGAAAGCCAACTCCGAAGATGGAGAATAGATCCAGGAGAGGTCAAAGATAATGGTACAAGGATGCCATGGTCCGCTGGAACCATCTCTCCTGAGTCCCAACATCCAAGGCCAAATGGAAGAATCTCAAAACAGAAGCCTGTCCGGAGGATGGACAGGAAGAGGAACTGGACTGTGTCGTGCTGCTGCCTGGAAAAAATATTACACATTTCTAACAAAACATGCTTGCTGTTAGAAAACTGAACAGGCCCACATAATTACTAAAGGCCTATCTACATGTGTTGTACATCTTGATAAACCCTGTGTACCAATAAGGCAGATCGATAACATTTCTGACAAACTATTACAGTATAGAAGCTATAAGATAAGATAATTTTACTAATGTCCAACAAATGACCACTAAAGTAAGTCAATGGGACTACCAAATACACAACCAAATAGGTCTAATTGTTCTACTTCCACCTTTTCTAGTTTTGTGTCACTAGAATCCAGCCAGCAAACTTTACTGAAATCAATGTTTTAAAACTCGGACTTGATCAAGGGTCAACTTCGACTCCGCTCTGACTCAAACTGGTTTGGATTTTATGGCTCAGTCTAAAATGTACATAAAACTTAAAAGTATTAAAATTTCAATGGGAAAATATATTTTAAAGATTCCAAACCATTAGAGACAAAATATGCAAAAAACCATCCTTAGGAATGTTTAACTTTTTTCTCGCGCTCCAAGAAGATTTGAATACTTCTTCTGGTTTTCTTGATTTGTGAAGAGCCTTCGGCTCTAGTTCTTCCTCGGGAGACCCTTTTTTCCTGTGTTCTAATCTGGAGGACCCATTCCTGAGAGGATAGGCTGCTGCAATGGTTTTGCAAGTTGATGATCAGGTGCCAGCTTGGTTCCTTCTCCTCTGGTTTGGTGTTGCGTGGAGGTTTCTACCCTGCGTTTTGTTCTTTGTGATTTTTTCAAGAGTGGCCAAGATCAAGAGACTGGTGTTTGGATAGAGTGCCGAGGATCTGAAGTTCTAAGAAGGGGTTCTCTTCTGTTGGATAGCTCCAAGAAGGAAGAACGTTTCTCAGCTCCATGATCTTGGATTTGAACCTGCACGTTGGTTGCTCTCCGGATTGCTGAGCTATCTCGTTTGTCTATCAAGAAAGTCCTTGAATTATTTGCTCCAAGATCATTTTTCGGGTGTAGTTTCCAAGTTGCAGGTCGCTTCTTGGCCGTTGGTAGGCTTCCCGAATGCGCTAAATTTTGCAATCCATCTTCAACAGATTCGCTCCGCCGTCTCGGAAGAAGTTCGGAGTTTGTTCATCGACCAATTTTGCTGACATTCTTTGCACTTCTATTTCGTTTTTTGGAAATCTTGTTCCCTTCGCTCCGCAGTTTCAGAAGGATTTTCTTCTCGCCGAGCTGTAGTATCGAAAGGCCTTCGGAGTTAGGTCCTCCGCTAGCCGTTGCCAAGGGATCACTTCCCTTGAGCTTTTTGAAGTCGTTGTTTCGGATGTTCTGTGATTGGGCCGAGTTTCCAATCGTCGATCCAATTTTGCTGACATTCTTTGTACTTCTACTTTGTTTTTTGGAATTCTTGTTCCCTTCGCTCCGCCGTTTCGGAAGAATTTACTTCTCACCGAGCCGAAGTATCGAAAGGACTTTGGAGTTAGATCTTCCGCTCGCCGATGCCGAGGGATCGCTTCCCCTGAGCTTTTTGACGCTGCTGTTTCGGATGTATCTTGGTGATTGGGACGAGGGGTTGTCTATCCGATCTCCCGCCGAATAGATCTAGCTCTCTCTGCTCGTTGAATCTTGTTCGATTCTTGACCACGGAGGCTCCATCTCCTTTTCGCTCCAACTTGGTCGTTCTGGTAAGGGTGCGCAGAACTCTCTTTGCTGCCACCGGTGATTTTGGTGTCTGCTAGACGAGCGGACGCTGGTTGACGAGGACTCTCAGCCCAAGAAGAGTTTGATTGCGATCTTGGTGGAGCTTCATCCTTGGAGCAATCCAGTGATTAACTGCTGAGTCTGATTTGCAAAGGATTCTTTGTTCAATCAGCTTCTCGAGCTTCTCTAATTGTGATCCTGGTGGAGTCATCCTTGGAGCGATCCAGTAACCATTTGCTGAGCCTGATTAGCTCAGCGCTGGTGGATTTTATTTTATTCTTTTTTGGTGAATCTGTTTTGGGAGCATGGAGGATGAAGGGGGCTCTTCCCCTATTCCTGATATAAACGCCTTCAGAAGATTGACAGCTTCAGGAAGCAAAAGGAAACTCACTCAAACTCAGCAAACTTTTGTAAAGAAGCTTGAAAATATTCCCTCGGTAGCCCTACCAATGGAAACTTGTCAAACAGCTATAAACAATGCTGACCGAGGTCTCATTGGCCAGTTCACTGGGCTTTGGCCTTCCCCTAAGACAATTGCAAGATGGGTTCATTGAAATTGGAAACCTCTCATTTCAGAAAGTATCTGCAACAATTTGATAGGTAAGGGATATTATCTTTTTCTCTTTGAAAATTTTGCTGATAGAGATTTGATTTTTCGAAACAGACCATACTTCATGGGTCCCCAGGGACTCTACTTGAACAAATGGTCTCCGGACTTTGATCCGAACTAGGATGTTCCCTCAGCGGTCCCTGTCTGGGTTAGGTTGTTGCACCTTCCTCTTCATTGTTGGAATCCAAGAGCCCTTGAAGCTATTGGAAACACCCTGGGGAAATATATTGATAGGGTTGATCGTCGAGATCAATATACCTGTGCCAGAATCTATGTTGAAATGGATTTGGAGGTAGGATTACCCGAAGCTATTAACTTGACAATAGCAGATTGGACCTATGTACAAGAGCTAGACTATGAACAACTGCCCTTTAAGTGCAGGTTTTGTCATGGTTACGGACACTTTGCCAGATCTTGCAAGAAAAAAGGTGAAGAAGAAGTTGTTAAAGAAAAGGGAGATGAATGGATTCAAGTTCAAAAAACTAAATCAGAAAAGCAAGGAAATAAAGAAAAGAAACAAAAAGGAGAATTGGGGACAAGCAGCAATACCTCTGGACAGAAAGAACATGGAGAAGTTATGAAAGAATCAATAACTAAAAACAATTTTGAAGTATTGAGCATTCCCGAAGACCAAACTCTTGAAGAGGGAGAAGTCCCTCAAATTCAAATCCAAACAAGTGAAGAAGATAAAGGCCTTGAATCAGAACTCAACACACCTGTGGAAGGTCATTCTCCTACTTATGCAGAAATGGCAAAAAAAAAAAAGAAACCTATGGACAATTCTGTCTCTTCAGATGAAGATCCTCTTGGTAAGTCATCCAAAAAGGGGCGAAAATCTCTCAAGACGGTCCGGGAGGAAGAAGCTGAACGACTTAAGATGCAGGGAAGTCAACCAACTTTAGAGATGTCCATTGGTAGGAACACTCGGGCCAGACCTGCAAAAGGAGGCCCAACCCCTTCCGTCAAATGATGAATTGTGTCTCTTGGAATTGTAGAGGGCTTGGCAATTCTACAAAATCTGAAGCAGTGAATGATCTCATCAGAATGGCCTCTCCAAATGTCCTTATGCTCCAAGAGACAAAAATCAATGAGGAAAGCTTACTCTCCATTAGTAGCAAGAGTTGGAAATTGAATGTTGGTAAGGCAGTAAGTTCCAGAGGCATTGCTAGTGGAATAGCCACATTATGGAACAGAATTGACTTTATTCTGGAAAATTCCCTCAAATCGCAGCATTGGATTTTCACTCAACTTTGTCATATTCCAAGTAAGAAAGTGTATTGCCTTTTTAATCTGTATGTGCCTATCAATTTACAGGAAAAAAGAGAATGCTGGAACTCGCTGGCAGCCTTTCTCAATGCAAACTCCTTTTCAAATTTAATAATTGCCGAAGATTTAAATTTAATTCTAAATGCTAAAGAAAAAGTTGGCGGTGTCTATGGGAGAGATCCCATGTTGAACTGGGTGGATAACTTCATACTTAAGTGGGAGCTGATTGATTTCAAACCCAAAAGAGGAAAGTTTACATGGTCAAATAACAGATTATGAGTAGCCAACATTTCTGCTAGAATAGACCGTTTTTTGGTTCAGAGCTCCTTACTGGCAGATAAAACAATCATATCCTCTAGTATCTTGCCAAAGATCACCTCAGACCATAAACCGATTTTATTACAGATTGAAAATGAAGAGGACCTTGGCCCCATTCCTTTTAGATTTAGTCCACTATGGAAAGATAGAGATGGATTCATGAGCACTGTCATCTTGGCTTGGGCAATTCCAGTTGTCGGATCTCCAAATTATGTCTAGGAGAGGAAGCTTATTAATACCAAAGTTGCGCTTAAGAAATGGGTAAAACTTACTCAAAAAAATTCAACCAGCGAAAGGAAAGAAGCCCTTCAAAACCTGGAAAAAATTCAATTGGAAATGGAAGAAACAGAAATAACTCCAGCTTTACTAGCAAAAGAGCAAAATGCACAGTCCATTTCTTTCCAGGCCTTCAGGCGAGAAGAAGATTATTGGAGATTAAAATCTCGAAGTACTTGGCCGAAAGCTGCCAATAGGAATACCTCATATTTTCACAAGTAATGTAGAGTTAGAATTTCTCAAAATCATATCTCGGAAATTTACTCCCAATCTGGTGAAGTGGTAAAAGGAAATTCTCAATCAAACAACTGGCTGAAACTCATTTTCAGAACCTCTTCAAGGAAGATGGACTCTCTGATCCTAATCTTACCTCTAATTTTTTGGTCAACATTCCCAGCTTGGTGAGTGAAGCAAAAAATGATGAGTTAATGCAGCCTTTTAAGGAGCAAGAAATTATTGACGTTATTTGGTCCATGGAGCCAGATAAAGCTCTTGGTCCTGATGGGTTCTCCTTTCAGTTTTATAGAATTTGTTGGCCACTTATTAGGAAAGATCTCCGAAGAATGTTAAAAGCTTTCCAAATTAAAGCCAAAGTGGGGGGTTGCACAAATTCCACTTTTCTTGCTTTAATTCCTAAAGAAGCCAATCCTTCTTCCTTTGATAGATTTAGACCTATCTCCCTCTGCAATGCATCCTATAAAATCTTTTCTAAATTGCTAGCAAATCCACTTAAACCTTTGCTTGAGAAACTGATTTCTCCTCTTCAAGGAGGGTTTGTAAAAGGGAGACATATTATAGATAATGTCATTCAAGTTCAAGAAGCTATGCATTCCAGTTTTCTTTGGAAGGAGAAGGGCATGCTCATTAAACTTGATATAGCAAATGCCTTTGACAGGGTAAAGCACTCTTTTCTTTTTTCCGTTCTTCAGTCTTTTGGATTCAGCTCTACATTTTTAAATTTAATAAAAGCTTGCATTCTCAATCCTTGGATAGCGCCATTGGTAAATGGCAAACCAGCAAAACTTCTTTCAAGCCTCCAGGGGTCTTCGACAGGGATGTCCTTTGTCGCCCTTTTTGTACATTCTTATGGTCGACTTCCTAAGCAGGAAGTTATCAGCAGGAAAAGTAGATGGTATCATTCTGGGCATTTCTGCAGCAGTAGGAGTTGAAGCTATCAACCATGCCCTCTTTGCGGATGACACCTTGCTCCTGGGAGGGGCATCTCTAAAAATGGCAAGAGCTTTCTCTGAAATTATGCAACATTTTTGTATTATATCAAGGGTTCTCATTAATAACCGAAAGAGTGCAGTATACGGATGGAATGTTGATCAATCAAAAGTAGATAAAATATCTCAGATCTTGGGCTTTGAAGGATATGCTTATTGGGACAAGGTTAAATACTTGGGTCTACCTTTAACTTTGGGGAAAAACAATCCCTCTCTGGATGGAAATCATCAGTAAGATTAAAGCAAAGATCATTTCTTGGGGAGGTCATTGGCTAACCAAGGCAGGAAAGGTCACTCTGATTAAGTTAGTACTCTCATCTCTTCCTATATATCAATCCTCTCTACTTCTGGCACCAAAAGCTATTATGAATCAGATTTCTAAATTACTCAGAGACTTCTTATGGGGAGGTGGGAAAGGAAATCAACGCCGTATGCATCTGGTTAATTGGGAAACAGTAAAAAGAACTCTTCTTGATGGAGGATTACAATTCAAAGATCCAAAATTGTCCAACATAGCAATGGGAGGAAAAATTTTATGGCAGCTGTTTTCTAACAAACAACACCCGGTTAGTCAATTGCTATGAAAAAAGTACCTTCACGACGGATCATTAAAGAATATTCAAATGGCAAACACCACGAAAGGATCAATTATCTGGAATTCATGTAGGAAAGTATTTGATTTCTCTGTTCAACATCTATATCGCATTCCAGGAAATGGCCAGAAGACTTTTCTGTGGGAAGATAGAATTAATGGACACGATCCACTTCTTGCAGATGATGTTATTGCTGAGATCCAAAATTGGGTAACAAATAAAGGAATCCACAGATTGGCCGATATAGCTTCATGGGATGCCAAAGGAAATTGGATCGACCGGTCTCTTCCTCTCATGACAGAGCGTGATCTTCCTAATCTCTCTCACCATCGAAATCTGTTACTAACCAGGCTGAAAGGAAAAACTCCTATCCATCGATTTTGCAGAGACTCGTGGGGATGGGGATCATCAGGAGTCTATATTGTTGCTTCCGGTTACTCTCATCTGCAGATTTCAGAGCATGCCAGTGCAGTGGATTCCTCTGGCTCCCACAATGCAACTATCTGGAAGCTGGTGTGGAGTCTGCCCAGCATTCCAAAGATTAATTTCTTCACTTGGATTGTAATTCATCAAAAACTGTTAACGGGTGAAAATTTGTCAAAAAAAGATTTTTATAGACCATTTAGATGATGTCTGTGTTTTCAGGCTGCTAAGTCTTCAGCACACATTTTAGTTGAGTGCGTCTTTGCTCAAAAGGTTTGGGCTTTAGTTCTGTGTGGGCTGTCATTCTCTTTTTTTCCTCTAAATGCTGAGTCGGTCATTATTTTTAAAAACTGGCAATCAAGATATCGTGGTGCCCTTTCTTCCAATCATGCTTGGAGAAAAATCTAGCAAGCTATACCAAAATTTATCTGGTTGAAATTATGGCTGGCTCGAAATGATATGATTTTTAATGGCAAAATCCCGAAACCTGAAATTGTAGCATCTAAAGCTAAGGCATTTCTATTAGAAGCAATAGGAAGCCTTCAAATAACTGGAAATAATCTAGAAGCTGAACAAAATTGGCTTGGTACGAAATCAGTGGATAAAATTCAGGGGTGCTTAAGTAAACCTGTCATCAAAACTTTTTGGCAGATCAGGCTCTCAGAAAAGAAGTTTTCAGATTGGTGGAGATCTAAAAATAGGACTTTGATATGCTTTGATGGTGCGTCAAAAGGAAATCCGGGGAAAGCTGGGGCAGGGGGTTTGATATTTCATCCAGGCGAAAAATTAAAAACAAGTTTTAGTTGGGGAATAGGGCAAAATACAAATAATCAGGCAGAATTATTTGCTCTTTTGAAAGCATGTCAACTAGCAAAGGAAGCAGGGCATAATAATATGCAAATCTTTGGAGACTCTAAAATCATCATCAAAATTCTAAACTCGGATTCAGTGTTCAATAATCTTTTTCTGAATTTGACCATGCAAAGGTTGCATTTCATCTTGATGGACTGTGACTCAGTTACTTCTTATCACATTCTCCGTGATTTGAATAAGCTACCAGATCTCAAAGCAAATCAGGGCTGCCTCCTCCCTTTGGGAATGTTATGTGTGAATGATGGGCCTTGCCTATTGCAATCCATTCCATGATAAAATCTCATTCTGGTGTAAGGAATTGTATTCTTTGGAACAAATTGCAATTGGGTGAAAGCCCAATCTTTCCATTTTAAATTTTTTTTTTTAAAAAAATTAATCGTTTTGGTTTAAAAAAAAAATATGCAAAACCTGTTCATGTATATACCATGTAAGGGTGGATATATCAAAATGGCATAGAGTTCAATGCATATGTGAAACAAAATACATAATTAACAAGGCTCTAAGTGGCCTCTAGAATTCAAAACACAGTGTGCAAAAGGTACTAGCCCACTACATATCATTGATCAACATAATCAATCGTCAAAACCATCACCACTGCTTTGGCTTGTCTATTTTCTAGCAGGTTTATATTTCGTAGGTGGCATGTAGCCAAAGTGTAGAGTGACATTTGGCATCTTTTGATTGTTTAGTGGACTTGTCTTCAGTTCAGTGCTGTTTAATTAACTGGAATTCTGAAAACTGCTCAGTCTGTTGAATTTTGCATGGGATGTGAAATTCTATTTTCATTATATCAGCTCAGATGAGGTTACAACCCCTATCAAACACCCTGAAACAATTAATGATAATATAAAATTTAAGTAATCACTTTAAGAATGTTATATTATCATTCCAAGTTAACTGAAGCTTGGGTCAAGCAAATTGTTTTTCCCCCAAAGAGTGCTACAATCTGTAGAAAACAAACCACATTCAGACTCGGCCAAGTTGGAACAATTTATAACTGACTGGCCAGTTCTGTCAAGCAAGTTGATTTTCCCCCAAGTAGTCTTACCATCTGTAGGAAACAAGCCAAGTTGGACCAGTTTGTCACTGAACCAGCCAGTTTGTACACCAAATCAACCAGCTCAGTACCAAACTGGTCCACCAGACCAATCTGATGCCCAAGTCAGAGCACACTTACTGGTTCAGTACCAAACTGGTCCACCGGACCAATTTGATGCCCAAGTCGGAGCACACTTAAGGATCAACTTGGTAAACTCGGTCATGTCCAAGATGATCAAGATTTAAAACACTGGCTGAAATTGCAAAATTTGGATTGATGAGATTGATGCCTTTTAATACAGAAATGGATTCAGCACCCTCAAATACCCCTACTGCAACAAGATTTTCCAAAGTTAACATCTGAAATTATCATATTGGTGATTCCGTCAATCCAAAATGATTCCTGGCAACACCGGTTTACCATCCCATTATTCTCAGCTACCGGAAAAGGGCCATCTCATCATGCATTTAGACTGCTGTGTACACAATCTAGGAGCATATGTGAGCCTCTATCTCTAGTAATTGAAAATCACTGAAGCAATCTCCCTCTTGAGCTTGCAACCGCTTAGGTACATCCTACTTACAGGATAAGCATACAGAATGGTCCTTCGTGGCAAGGCCCAATGCCAATATCTTGGAGTTGAACCAATCCTGCTCGCAGTTACACTTTAAATATTGTATTATATTTTAATTGGGTAGTGATGATCATATGGTCATTATGTTTAGGTAACCTTGTAAATATTGCATTCTGAAATATACTGCTACGACATTTTGTTTAAATCAATCGAATGATTGTGCATTATGCTGCTTTTATGTTTGAGATTGTTAAGACATATTCTATCATAGTCCAAGCTTGGATTCAAATAGTCCAAGCTCAGTTTGCTGCAAGTATTTGCAGAGAAATGAAAAAAACTTTTTCTTATAGACATCAGAAGTCCTCAGAAGGCCCAAACAGGATCTATGGCATATCAACAAAAACAGAGCACATAAGATTTAGAAAGCTCTATATACCTGTATAAGAAAGGCAATATGCAATTAGAAAGTATATATCCCATAATACATTATAAATCGATAGATTCAATAAAATGTTTTACTTTTTCTGTCATACTTAGCATTCCCATTTACCTACTTTTGTGATATTCAATGGACGTCTTTTCTTATCTGTATACTCGAAGGAAGATTTGCAATGATTAACTAAGTTGCTTCCTAGGAAAATAGCCATGGCATGACAATAGTTGCCAAAATTCTTGGATGCATAAATGCAGCAGTAGATGGGAGCTAAGTGCTATACTAAATACTTAGTGTAAGTGCAGGAATAGTTGGGAGCTAACTCCTGTACTTCAGTTACTAGGAGCTTATAAATGGCAACTTGAGACAAGCTTAGAAATCAATATCTCTGACAAATATGACAAAGCTAGGACAGAAAATCAGTTACATTATCACTTTTCTGGTGCCTACACATTTACATTAATGGCACTTTTTCATTGAAAAATGGCATCTATTTTAATAATGCATTTACATTAATGGCCAATAGAATATGACAAACCTTTGAAGGCCCCTGAAAATGGACCATGCATCTATTAGGTCTATTTCTAAAAGTGCCCCACCCTTTTCATCACTTTTTGAAATTGACTCTCATGAAACAGGGCTGACCCAACCTGTTAGATGACTAGCGTGCTCTTAGAACCAGTGTTTTGAAAAGCAGGCAAATGGGAACAGGAACTGACTAGTTTGACCCTAAATGATAATCGACGAACACTTGGAACCACTTCAGCCACCATATCAGCTAATTTGGTTTGGAGTCAGACCAGCTGGTTCAGCTGAAAATTCACTCTGTGCCCTGCTGGGTTATTATCCACCTAAGTTGCACTTAGTTGGATTTCCAGTGAGCCGCCGAAGTTGTGAACAAATCCCTTGTTCATTATCAGTGCTCAGAAGTTCAGAAGACATTTCAGGGCCAATTTTGGGCCCTTCTTAAATTTTTGCATGTTCATAGCCTGCGGAGAAATTGTGATAAGTTGACATAACATGATGACTTTTTGTAGAAGGCTTGGCCAACTGAGACTTAGCTATCAATGCGGTAGCTTCGAGTGTTTTCTCCTTGTTAATTATATCTTGCTTGTCAGCGACATATAATTTCCGAATTTTTCATTATATGTTGCTTGTCAGCGACCTTGATATGTATTTTTTTCAGTTTCTACATAAAACAGTTACCAAATGCTAATGAAATTCAAAATCATACTTTCTGGTACAAAAGCAAGCAAAGATATTTGTACCACTGTTAAATTTAAGAATACAAATATACAGAGAATTCATTGCAATGAAAACCATATAGCCAATTATAACTACAGCATAAGCTCTTGCAAGTTACAACCAGGTTCATCTCAGTCAGTTTCTTTCAATTGAATTGCACTCTTGATTTTAATCCAGTTCCTTAGTCATTTTCAAACCATTTGTGGCAACTGCACAAGTATTTTCTGGATGCAACTTGCCTTTGGTCACCTTGTATTCTAATTTCTTACTGATTAGAGTTTGTTTATTCATGACATCCAACACTGCCCTACTTTCACCCCTGCTATGAAGAAAACAATGCAACATGTAAAAATTCCACCTGAGTATGTTATGTATGCAACAATTTGCCTTTGCCCTACTTTCTTCTTAAAAAAGGGCTTCCAATAAGATATTGAGTTGAAAGACTTGGAACTTGAAGGCATTCCATTAACATGGAAGTTGGAATACAAAATATTGGAAATTGCACCCGAGTATAGTCTGGGTGCAACAATTTGTCTTTAGGATCCTTGCATGCGTAACAAGGGCTCACAATAAGAGCCAATGACTTGAAACTTAATAGGTATTCTATCGACTTGGAACTTGGAATATAAAAACTTAACAATGTACATTAAGATGGTGCAAACTCTGAAAGGAGAGATAATGAAGATTCTTTCAAAAAGAGATGTATGTAGCCTTGAGTGGGGGCCTTTAGTGAAACCTCGAAAGTTTCACAGGTAGAACTTAAGTACTGAATGTCTATGACAAATGTCAGAAGTCAAATGCAGATGTAAAACAAGAGGTTGAACAAGGACAGAAAGAGAAAAAAATAACATAAGTTAGAAGCTGAAGAAGTCACTGAAACTTAAATGGAGAGGACGCAGGTTGCAATTGTGCATCCAGAAGATGACAATAATTTGCAGGTAACAACTACCATGTAAACTGTAAAAGAATAAGTTGGGCTGCAGGAAGCTTTTTTTTAGATAGATTAAATACTAAAAAGATATACCCAAAATTTCTGATATGCTCCCAATTTTAATCAATTCTTCTTGGTAACCATTTTAATTTTGCCTAAATCTCTTACAAAATTTGTAATTTCTTACATCAAGGACAATTTTAAGAGAATTTTATGTCAAATAAAATTTTAAATTTTCTGATTTTGATTAGCTATGATTAATTAAAAGTGGAAATTAGTAAACACTGCCTCTGCACCCCTACTGTATTTTGTGAATAAGAGGACAATTGTTAAAAACTCCCAGCCTTGAAAATAAACCTATACTCAGGGGAACAAAAGGCACAAGTAAAAAATACAACTGGAAGAAAGAACCTCAGATAAGTGTTCAGATATATGATAATGAATTGATTTTCTCAGTAAACAATATAATTTCCAATGAGAATCCGTGACTTTAAAGATACTGTGTAAAGAGAATTCTCAGTAGGAGAATCAAAATTGGTACTGAGATTAGAAAAAATGAGGCTCCAGATTCTGTGATCAGACAATTTTTAGTCAGTATCAGCACCCAATAAATAATGAAGATAAGATGAGTGGTACTTCAATATTTTCTTGACAAAGCAAATTCCCTTTCTTAATCTGCATCTGTTATTTCGCAACTCAAGTACAAAGGACTAGGAATTCTCTTATATGACCACCAATATAATCAAACACAGAATCACTGAAATAGTAACCAAAACTAAAAGATGAATCCAGCAATCTATAAGCAAAGGATTGCACATTACTTGTAACGTTCACAAAAATGCAATGCCATTTCACCAACTGATCCTCCACTCACAACAACTTTGGCACCAGAATCAGCAACAGCTTTGATAAGTTCTTCAACTTTTGCCTCCTCTGTTTTTGAATAATTCTCCAGCTGTATCCAAAAAAAGCAAATAAAATTATGATATAAAGATAATCTAAGTTGCCAGAAAACGTGGGTACGGGGACGGGTACTGGTACGGGGACCGGGACGGGGACGCCACTTTTTGAAACAGGGTACTTCGGTACGTCGAGGGCACTGTAGACATATATATGTGTGTGTGTGTGTGTGTGTGTGTGTGTTAAAATTTATAAAAATAAAACATTTCACACTCACATCATACATGCATATTTGATATTTCTAAATNGTACCCTTTTTTCATACATGAAGTACCCGGTACGTGAGATTGGATTTGAGTACGGCTGGGTACGGCTGGGGACGTACCATTGAAGTACCCAAGTACCCGGTACGTGTACCGGGTACTGGTTCGTGTACCCGACCCCCCGGTACGGGTACCCATGCAACACAGAAGATAATCATCAAAGACAAATAATCATGCATGGCATATCTAATGAAGTGCAATGTAAGCAATAAGAAATAATCATTTATCCTGCGACTCCCCTTAGTTTATCCAAAACTTGAGATAGTGTGAGCTTGCATTTGTATTAATATGGCCAGTTAACAGATAATCATATCAAGGGTACGTCTTGTAGAGATATGTAACCTCCCAAATCCTCCTGAGCATAATCCAGTGGTAGTGAAAAATACTTTGCAACAGGGAACTAGAACCTTTTTATAGGGTTAAATCACAGTTAAATCTTGCTATACAACTCAACAGGAATATCAAAACACCGTAATATCACAATGGAGCAGCCTACAGACAGACATGCCCTCATTTCCTAATGAGTAACATTCTACAACATGCTTTAGCAAATGCACACATGCTGGACCTGAAACAAGTTAAATTAGCCAGCAAGTAATGGTTTTCTGGAGCAGCTATAGACAAGAGATCTTTGAACTTTGTTTAATGACCTTCAGTAAACAAAGAAATCATACTTTTTGTAAATAAAAAGAACATAGATTTTAATTTACAGGAGGAATTACAGAGATTTCAGATAGACCCTGTGGACTATTTTAACTTTACTCTTCGGTCCCACATTCCCTGAACATAGAAGCCATGGCTTTGAGTATAAGTCCATGTCTTCTTATTAATTAAAACTATGGTCAGATTCCTAAAGTTTCTGAAAAGAAATCGAAAGAGCTCAAATCTGGCTAAATCTATATTTCTAGATACCACTTTCAAATACGCAATCTAAACTACAGTTCAAACTTAAAAATCTGTCCTCCTCTACTCTATATAAGTTTAAAGTTTAAAGCATAGGCCAATCATTGAACTTTGTTTAATGATTTTCAGTAACCAAAGAAACCATTTTTTTTAACAAAAAAAAACATAGATTTTAATTTACAGGAGGAATTACAGGGATTTCAGATAGGCCCTGTGGGTTAGTTTAACTTTGCAGTTCAGTCCCGCATTCACTGCACATAGAAGCCATGGCTATGAGGATAAGTCCATGTCTTCATATTAATAAAAAAATATGGTCAGATTTCTAAAGTTTCTGAAAAGAAATCGAAAGGGCTCAATTCTGGCTAAATCTATACTTCTAGGTATCACTTTCAAATATGCAATCTAAACTACAGTTCAAACATAAAAAAGCTGTCCTCCTCTACTCTATATACATTTAAAGTTTAAACCATAGGCCAATTGACAGAATTACAACAGCCATGCCCTACACCAATCTGTCTGCTGCCAGATTATATTAAAAATTCAAAACAAAATATTTTTGCCATGGAACAGACTCATGATATGCTGGAGTTCCTGGGATCTTGTTCGCCATCACTGCTGGGGTTGTTACTCAGTCATGAAGAGTCTACAGAAATTGTCTCAATCAAGTGCAAGAGAGCATAGAATCTCTACCTCACCTCCTCACTAAGTTCCCTCCACTCCTGATCAATTGGACCACTGATATGTTACATGAAGGATTAGAGGCTGGACATCAATTCAACAACCAAGTCTATTTGTCTGTTATCCTCATCAAGTTTGTGCTGTAGCGTCTGTGCTAAAATGGATCTTTTCTCCAGTCTTCCCTGTGCTCTCTTAGTTCTCCTTCACCATAGTGGCTATCATATCCTCACCTGCTAATTTGAAGTATCACTGCTTCGAAAACTGTCCTGCGACTCCTGGTGTGATTCAGGTCAGTTTGTGAGAAGATGGGGGGCCCCCTGAATCCTCTGTACCAAACATTTCCCTTTCCTCAACACCCATACCCCTATAGACTTCAAATTTTGCACTTATTGAGGGCAAGTGGCAAGCTGCTTCATTTGAAGCTCAGTGAGCTTGGATATTCCATTTCTGAGTAGATAAAGATGGAAATTTTTCTCCCTTTGATATGGGCCTTTTTTTCCTTTGGTGCAACAAGTGTTTTGCGCTTAGTGGAGGGAGCCGATCTTCTCATCCTTTACTTGCCTGACTGGACTGCTTCCAGTCATATCTTTCCTAGGTCCCCCAACCTCTGCTTGCAAGTTTTGCCATTAAGACCTTCAGAGGGGAATATGCTATATCTCTTCCCCGAGCTCACTTTGTAGGTCCAAAACAAGCTCACATCCCCACCCTTCACCAAAGGATAAAATGGGCGTCATCGGCATATGTGTCTTCATCCATTTTTTCTAACCATGAGTAATGTACGTTGTTGCTCTTTCAATCTTGATTATTGACTGATTAAGGTTCTAACCTATCTCTCCACCATTGATAGCTTCATAACACCTATTGGTATAATACAATCCTACAACACCCTTTCCACAGTTTTTCCTTGTCATAATCCTTATTATTGATTTGACTCTTCTGTTACTTCCACTGAATCATCCAATACAAGATCTCTAGTACCAATTGTCATCTTCCTATTACCAATTGTGCTAGGTTGAGATAAGTTGTATTTCGACTGTAAAAAGACTGTCTGATTTTTTTTTCTGAAGAAATAATAAACTCTCTCTCTCTCTGACTGGTTTTCCCCTTGTGGGTTTTTCCAAGGCCATTGGCCAAAAATTTCTGAGTAATGTGTGTTGAATGGCGTGCATTTTATTTACTTTCTGTCCATGAAAAAATGAAGTCACAGCAGTGTTTTTAAGTCTGAAATTTATGTTTATTTCCAGCCATTAAATTTTCGTTGTTCGCAAATAAACTGAGACATATTTTTACTTCTAAACCGGAGGCTGAAACTTGTGAAAAACATACACCTCCTCTCACTAGAGTTTGAAGATTCTCCGCATCCCATTCATTGGCTTCTATTGTTTCTCCTACAACCCTTGTGAACATTAAGCATAATTGGTTAGGGATACCTACCTAGTTTAGAAAATCTCGTCGGCTTTTTCTATCCATATATTCCACCTAAGTCACTAGATTTGGCGATTTTGATTGATAAAATTTGAAATTCACTGAATCTAAAGGGCAAAAAACAATTTAGCTGAAATTCAACCATTTTTATATGAAAATCGTGTCCCAACCGTCTTAATTTTTTATCCCAATTTCTCTATGAAGATTGTCGTCGGTTTAGAAGACTAGTTTGCCGCCATGGAGACTAGAAGGAGATTTGATGTTGGAACCCAAACAATACTGAGTTAACCCTCACCATAGAACCGGAGACTGGAGTCTGCAACATATTGAAGTTCGGAGACTTGCATGTTTGCAGGCTGAACCATTGAACACGTTGAAGTTTTAACCTCACAAGTCGTCGATTGGAAGTTCCAACTTCAGAGTTGTTTGTCGTCTTTTTGGGAGATAAGTTTGCCATCGTGGAGACCGGAAGGAGCTTGGAAGTTGGAACCCTAACAGTGGTGAGTGGACCCTCGCCGCAGACCTGGAGACTAGAGTCTGCAACAGATTGAAGCTTGGAGACTTGCCCGTTTGCATGTTGAACCATTGAACATGTTGAAGTTTTAACCTTACGAGTCACCGGTTGAAAGTTTCAACCTCGGAATCATTGCCTTTTGGTTGGAAAGCATACGTATCAACAGAAATACCATCCATGCCAAGACGCAAAAACAGTTTGGAAGCGACATAAATTCATATTTTTGATGTGTTAATGAGAATATTGAATATTATTAAAAGAAATGATAATATATATATATATATATATATATATAAATTTTATAGTCTCTCGAATTCAATGCAGAATTTTATCACCAACATTTTCATTGTCGAACTTCAAGCTCACCGAATTCAAACACAAATTTGAACTAGGTGACTTAGTATTCCACAATACAAAAGCTGAGATAATATACCATGTCTTATTTAAAATTTTGGAATTTTAATCTCCATTTAACCATTTTTTTACTAGTTTCTTTGTGCCATTGGTTTGTCTATTACTGTTTCTCATTCTCGCCAATATCATATCACAACACCTCTTAATCCTGTTGTTGTGTATTAAAATATAATAAATACTTTCCTCTTCCACTTGTCATGGAATTTCCTTTTTCATGTGTCTTCCGTTGGATCAAGCATCGTCATCTCGCACTTCATACTTTGCAATCCTACCACGTCAATAGAAGAAGTATCCTTGCCTTCTAGAAGTTTCAGTAGCTTCTACTTCATCAACCCATTTTATATAGGAAATATTCTAATGGGGTGAATTTTTCCATCCAATTTTATGTTTGAAGAGGAAGGCTCACGAGAAATGCCATCTACTCATTGCTTCACAAATGCTTGTTGTAACTACAAACCAACAAGATCAGCCTTGGCATTGAATCTCAATCAATAATCTCTTTCGAATCAAACATGGCTCTAATACCATCAAAAGGCATTATGCACCCAAATTTCAAGGGCAAAGGCTTACCAATCGATGTGCTCTAACACCCAATTCAATATCAACTCCAATACCACTTAACAATTAAGGAACTCGTGATCCCAATTAATTATCAAATATAGCACAATTTTTTTTCGAATAATCCCAATCATATCAACATCTTTTTTAGACAATAATCACAATGATATTAGTATTCTCCTTTTGCAAAATCATCGCAGTTATATCAACATGCACTTAGTTTTTTAGATGGCACCCAAGTTAATATTGCACCATGTGATCTTAGTCAATCATGTTTTCAATATTAACAAGATTGCTAATCAACAAAAAGATATTATAAAATTTAGATAACACATTAGTGACATAAACATACGAACAACAGAAGATGTCAATTGGGATGGAGTATTATCCTCCCCACCCAAGTTCTATCCTCATAAGTTGGCATGATGAGCTCATAATGAGTATATTATTGTATTGGCTTTGAGCTCGGTTGTTGACTTGGCCTTGTGTCATGGAGAATCTAGGGTTTACCTTGGGTAGCATCCTCGAAATGAGGGGATGTGCTCAAGAGGTTTGCCCTAGGAAACTTCCCTGGAAAGAATAACAAAAAGAAAAAGAATAGAAGATCATTGCACAAAACACAAACTCAGTGATTTGCATAAAAGCTAACTTAGTTGACTAAAGAATAAATTGTACGAAAGAATTACAATGGAGTACAAGCTCACCTTCAACAGTGTTAGATCTTATATTATACAATGTATGGGCAAACACACAAACAATAGTTTAAATCTCTTAGGCTCTCACATATAATTTTAAGCTCCATGGCTCATTGATACAATGTATCTCTTACTAACATAGGTACTCCTAATCTGACAATTGGGTCTAGCTTGAGTGGTAGAAAGGAGAAGTTGTTATCCTCCCCATCTTAGTTCAAATCCCACTTGTGACGTGTTCACTCTTCATGAGTGGATTATTCCTAGGGCTCTTCCTTTGTTAATTGTGAGAGTCCCATTCTCTCCTACAAACTAGAGGGTGGGAGCATGGCAACATGGGAAAAAAAATCACTTCTAGTATTCACACTCAAAACTCTCTTACACTTCCTTCAACCAAGAGAGGGTCACACACTATGAATATATATTTGTGTAACGACCAACTCTAACCTTATCATCATTCATAATTAGCCACATGGTCCAAGTCAACGCCATAAAATTAGGTTTTGGGTTTTTGACATCAATTGTGATGGCTTCCAATAATGCAGTGATCAAATCTAACTAGGTCATTGATCAAAGTTGACCAAGTCTTTAATTCTCTAACAATCGACCCCATGTCAACATCCCATGCTCAATTTTTGTTTTCACACCACATCAACTTCCCTGCTTCAATATGCATGTCTTTATATCCTTGAATTCATGCCCTTTTCTTATGTTCAAACTTGCACCTAGCTTTGGATCACTTTGCACCTCCACACTTATTGATGTGCACTTGCACCAAATTTCATTCAACGCACAACTATGCTTTCATGTTTACCATGTGCTTACCACATTTGGTACATCCAAATGTATGAGCTAAAATTTGTCATAGACAAAGCGTCCATAGCTCCAAATATCATGTAACACTCTACATGCTCAAACAATCTATGTTCTCAATGCCAAAGGACACATATAAAGAGTCATTAAAGACTAGCACATCATAGAGATAAAATTTGGAGGAGAAGAGAAAGTATTCCTCAATTCATGAAATACTACAAATTCCACGTATATCCCCACACTTGTATGCCTCATCTTGCATGGATTTCGTAGCCACTTCAACAAAATTTAGCATCGATAGGATTTACAAGTGTTTAGGTGAGGTAATAACACTCTTGCAAGATTCTCTTACATCTTTCCATTTTAGGACTTTCAGAAGATTTCCTTACAAGTGTCCTTTACTTGTATCCATGTGTACACAAGCTCGCCTACTTAATAGCCACCCAATATTCCCTCAGATGTGTATACAGTAATTTAATTTACTTGACCATGACCATATTAAAAATCAAAATGGTCAATATCCCATTATCCTAAACACCCCACATCAAATTCTGCAAGCTCATAAAATTGATAATCATTTGATGCTATATTGGTTATTCAAACTTCGAAGCACACATGGCCAAGAAAAAAGAGATATTTGCACTTGATTCATTGATTTTCGATTAACCAAGGTAAATAGTTATAATACAAAACTATTTCAAAATTAGACTGCTAACGAATGGAATTATCCTCCAACAAAAATTCAACAAACCCCAAAATTGCTGTGCTCTCCCTCTGAACTTAACTCTGCACTATTTTTGGCCAAATACAGCACCCAACTAAAGTAAGCATTACATACTTTCACAAGCCAATCTGAAACTAACACCTACAAATATCTCCCAATGGAATTTACATGCATACAAGTACAAGTTTCATTCCATGTAACAATCAATAAGAGCAACTAATTTATTAATTTAGGGCTTCCAATTATGCCTTCAGAATATCAATAGAAATTGAAATTAAGTCTGATCTGGAAACTAGAAGTCTCTAAAATAGTTTGACAGAGATTGAAATGGGTTCCTCTTCCTCTTTTAGTCGTCAGTTTCCTTTCTATGCATCATCTTATTGCTGTTACAAATAAGATTGTTTTTCACATGGTCAACCATCATAACACTAGTATTCGGCATGAAAAGCACAAAAAAATTGCTTGCCAATTCATTTCCCACGAGGCCACAAGGCATATGCACTTGTGTTAAATAGTAACCACTAACCAGGCATGCAGAACAACAGTGCCAACCATGATCAAAGCTTGGCTTCTTATGGTTCCTTTTTTATAATAACAATATAAAGTGTGGATACAGGAAAATACTTGCAATACTTTCAGAGAAATACCTGTTCAGCACTATGAATCAAGACAGTGCCCTTGGTTTCTGTAGCTGATGTATCTATACCTCCCCCAAAGACTGCAACCTGATAAACACGCAAAAAAGAGACAATGGGTCAGTGCTGGTTATATAATGTCATATAATGTCCCTTATTAAACCAAAATCAAGAAGCTCAGGTAATATGAATAAAAGGGGCCAATGAGTATCAGCAATTATTCATGCAGCAGCAACAGTGAGGCTAAAGTGCCTTGGTTACAACGAATCTCAACACAACAGGCTACAAAAGAGACCCAAATACACCAATTTTAGCGATCCAATGGGTTGAAGTTTTGAACAAAGTATTTCTTGCAAATAGCCCCTGTGCAAGAGTTTTCCATGTCACTTAACCATAAATGTTTCAGTTCTAGCATTCAACAGTGCCTAAACACTAAAAGATTTTGACTGAATTCAACACATGCATGTTTTACAACAACATATACAAAATTTCAAATTTGAAAATGAAGTTGCACTGGAACATCTAAAGCATCACAACAGATATTTGGCTTTATAACAATTGGTGGCTTGTAAGTCAGATAAGAATAAAAAACAATAACTGAAATGACGCTCTATGGGGAAGACAAAGTCAACAGGAGGAAGCAATAACTCTTGAGACCAAAAAAGGAACAAACAGGTATATAATCTGAATGGCAATTCGGGTAATAACTAATTAGTAATAGGTCACCTCGTCCAGCACATGGGAGTCTCGAGTGGCCTGCTCGAGGGAGCCTAATACTGTCTCTGATGATGGGTATGGTGTATTGGACAATGTGCAAATGATATCAGGTCAGAGTGAGGGCTGGGAGAGTGGGCCTACTCTGACATGGAGAACTCTCCACCTGTCGTTTTATCAGGATATGGTACAATGTGAAGTCAAGCCGCATGAGAGAATAAATTCAGTTAATGAGAACCCTCAGGTAGGGGGTAGCTCACCAATGTCTACTGGATTGTGTCCAGATCCTGCACAGATAAGGGGTTTAGTGCATAGCTTTGACAGTAAGGATAATACTTGTTCTGTGTTCAGGCATTGACATATTCTAGTTCAGAAGAAGAAAATCTTTGAAGGAATATAATCTCTGGTGTTTCATGTCTGTTTTCAGTAGGTTTTGTGGATAGTATTGCAGTTTGTGATCAGAGAGGTTCTTTCATGAAGGGATTGTCACAGTGCAGAGGGAAACCAGCGGTTGTGGATGATGGGGAAACTGGGGAATTTAGTAAAAAATCCATGTAGAAAGGGAGTTCAGAGGGAATCCACAGACTGGGTGTTGAAAGGGAGAAAATGATAAAGTTCAGAAAAAGTGTATCAAAAGAAGACCTGGGACTATCAAACTATTCCAGAGGGAAGCCATATAGAATCACAGAAGCATGAGGTAGTAAGTCTAACGTCAAAATAATTGGTAGGAAGTTTCCTTGGGAGGAGAATGGGGGATAAACTATTGAACAGCCAGCTGAAAGAGCAATGAGAACCTTTGTTGGGATACATTCCTAAGTTTCATGTGTTGGCACGTGGCCAGATGGAGATGGGGTTCATACTCGGGTGAGAGGAAGATGTTATAAAACTTAAGAAATGTTATTGGAAATGGTCTCAGCCACAATGCACCTAAGCCTGGACTCCCTCCTTTGACCTGAGATCGAAGAAGATCTCTATCACGTCAATATAGGTGAAATTGCCAGGGCTTTTAGTGGATTTTTGGTCGACTGAGGTGTTAAGGGTGTTTATAGATGGGTAATGCCCTGTGGGTGTTTATAGAAGCGGATAAGCGATATGAGCACATGTGCATGATGACTAATGCTAGAATATTGGAAGGGCTGGATTTGAAAGAGGGTTTAGCCATGGATATACACCTACAAAAAGAAGCTTTCTCAATTTATCAATGGCTTGAATCAATGCTATCAGAACCAGACAGGTCATCGAACCCGCAGAGTCCAATATGTGAAGCGTACCAGAACCGGAAAAAAAAACCGGTAAACTAAAAAATAACATAAAATATTCATATTTTGTAAAAAAACATATATATTCATGTCCATACATATGAATCCAAACCATTAATACACAAATATGCAAAGATTCTTGTATATATAGCAAGTACAGGTGTAAATAACCAAAATAGCATTGAGTGCAATACATCTCTAAAGTTTTGGACCAAAATACATCAATAAAGAGGCTCTAAATGGCCCCTACGATCCAAAAAAATAAGCATAGTGTACTAATGAATAACTATAAACTGATAACATGAAAACTAGGGCCTAATCATCCTCATCCTCTTCATCCTCAACCGGAGTGGGATTTTGAGCCCCACTAAATTCCCGTGGCCCTGAAGGTAAAACCTCTGGAAGTGGGTCCAAATCCAATCAAGAAAAGTCTTCATTTTCACTAGGGACTTAGGGTTAGGTTAGATGTATTAGATTAGGGATTTTTAAGTTCTATTTTAAATTTGAAATCCGTGGGTTCCCAAGCGAACCAGTCGGACCACCAGTTTTGCCAAACCGGACCATCGGTTCTGCCAGAACCAGACCGGTTCTAATAACACTGGCTTGAATATTGCAGGATGGGCTTTTGTGGGTTGCCCTTCAAGTGTGTGAGATGTCATCAATGTGGGCATCAGGTCATGGACTATAATTTTTCCTTTACTAGTATCTTGAGGAGATATTTGGAGCAGGAAAAAGAGGGAAGGATTAAAGATTAAGGGACGGTGGGGAACAAGAAGCATGAGTGGAGAGGACAGCACCGAAAGTAGGGAGTATTGATGAAAATAAAATAACAGAGGAAATAACGACGCATGGGGGCTCAGCCAAAGAGGAGAGAGATGCATATGGTTTTAAAGGATCGACAATGTATTCAAACTCTATGTGAACTTAATTCTCACTAGAACCTGGAACAAAGAAGAGCCTAGAGGGTACTAGTGCGATACAAGAGGATCGGCTTTGTTGAACGAACAAAAATAAGGTATGACTATACAGAAGCTAGCTCCTTTAAGAGGTTTTACTCCTGTCTTTACAGATTTTAGTTTTTAACCCTAGTTTGGACTCTTCTTCAATGAATCTTGAAGCATTGCCAAATTTTTATGTGGATGGTTTAAACAATAATTGTCTATAAGGGGGATTATGAGGGACCTAAGGGTTTGGCTATAGGTGTTATGAAAGAAGTGGTAACTCACTATAGTGGAGCGGAAAGGACTGGATGCTAGGTATTTTCTGAGATCTAGAAAAGAAAAAGTCCTAATAGGTGATGAAGGAATGGATGGGGGCTTAGCAAGCTCTAAGTTTAAATTGTTTAAAAGAGGTGGTCATGGGAGAAAATCCCATACCATTATTGCTCAAGAAAAGGCTTTTCTAATTTTTCTTGAGAAAGAGCCTAGAAAATAATTAACTATTAAAGGGGTTCTTAAAGAGAGGCACACCCCTTCTACAGTGTTGTGATGCTTTGCATATCACCAAGCTGTAAGTGGTTGGGAAAACCTACGAAAAAACTAGCCCTTAAGAGACTAGTTGAGACTCACAATTTTGAATTGTTTTTTCTACAAGAAACAATGGGTGAAGGTTCAAAGTTAGTTAAAGATCTACAAAAAATCGGAATCCTTCATGGGTGGGATTTTGCATACCTTGATGCAAAAAGGTAGGCAGGGTGGGATGATATATATAAAACAGGCCCGCCTTGAGAAACAAGAGTAGGGCCAGACTGCAAAATGAAGAGACTTGACAGATTCCTTATATTGAAAAAAATGTTGGGGCAAAATCCAATGGTGAAACAATCGATTGGAACAGGCAGGGACTCTGATCATTTTCATATCTTCCTGGATTTGAAAGGACTAGGAATGAAACCCTCGAGTCCTTTGAAATCTACTTAGTTGGACAATGAAGATTTTATAATAAAAAAATGGATAAGAACCTTTGGGTTCCATTTGATAATGGAAACAGAGGTTCTTCAGAAATACAATTTGACAACCTGAAAAATTTAAAACAGGTTACAGTTAAGTTCACATAACATCAGATAATCAAGGAAAAGGAGACTGAAGGAAACTGAGAGGCTCCTTGTGGAAGTTTATTCTGAAAACATGGCTGGTTATACTTCTAAAGAACATAAATTGGTACTATTGATTTGGAAAGGAAAAAGATTACTTTTAAATGAAAATGAAACAACATAGAGATTAAAAAGCAAAGCCATATGGCTGGAAAAGGGGGATGAGAACACAGAATACTTTCACCATTATGCAAATCATAGGTGGTGTGTAAATACTATTTGCCATTTGGAAAGTCCAAAATCAGTTAGGTGAGGAAGTGAGCAGCTCTAAGAATGTCTCAAAAGCTGGAGTTGAATATTTCAAGGATATATTTAAGGACAATGCAAGAGCTTCAAATACAGAGGTGGTAAGGATGGCTACATTTTTGCCTAATTTTGTATCTAAGGAGGATAATGAAACTTTAGGGGCAATGGTGACTAAGGAGGAATTGCAGGTAGTACTTCAGTCATTCAAGAAAGATAAAAGTCCTGGTCTCAACAAATAGGCAGTGGAAATTTTCATGGGCCTTTATATACGGAGGTTGTAAGGATGGCTACATTTTTGCCTAATTTTGTATCTAAGGAAGATAATGAAACTTTAGGGGCAATGGTGACTAAGGAGGAATTGCAGGTAGTACTTCAGTCATTCAAGAAAGATAAAAGTCCTGGTCTCAACAAATGGGCAGTGGAAATGTTTATGTGCCTTTATATACAGAGGTTGTAAGGATGGCTACATTTTTGCCTAATTTTGTATCTAAGGAGGATAATGAAACTTTAGGGGCAATGGTGACTAATGAGGAATTGCAGGTAGTACTTCAGTCATTCAAGAAAGATAAAAGTCCTGGTCTCAACAAATGGGCAGTGGAATTTTCTATGGGCATTTATGAAACATGGGAGGTGAATCTCTTGAGGGTAGTGCAAGAATTCAAGAGATTGGGAAAAAATTTGGCTGCTTTCAACACTGCTTTCATTATCTTGATACCAAAGAAGGATGACTCGAAAAAATTTGAGTATTACAAAGCTATATCTTTATGCAGCTGCATTTATTGCTAGAAGAGTAAAGGTGCTACTCTATAGATGTATCTCGCAAGAACAGTTTGGGATTTTAGGATGGAAGGCGGACACATGAAGCAATGGGGGTTGCTCAAGAAGCATTCCATACTATAAAAGTAAACAAATTGAAAACTATCGTTATAAAAGCAGATTTGTCCAAGAATTATGACAGGGTAAGCTGGGTATATCTCAGATTACTAATGACCCATGTGGGGTTCAATTTGCAAGTGGTAAACTGGGTGATGGCTTGTATTCAAGGTTACACGAACCATGGGTGCAATCGGAATCGGCTAAAGAATCCGATACGGGTGTGGCACTCATACCAAAATTAGGAATCAAGGATTCAGAACATTAACCCTAATTAACCTTAATTATCCTATGTAAACAATTTTATATTAGTCAAAACGAGGTGGAAGAATCCAATTCGGGTGCGGTTAGGCCTAAGGCCGAATCCGGTAACTATGCTTGTATTACAACAATATCCTTTGCAATATTGGTTAATGGAGATGCTTCCGTCTTCTTTAGCCATGGTAGAGGGCTGAGACAAGGGTATCCTCTAACTTCTTTGCTCTTTCTACTCGTTGTGTAGAGCCTTGGTAGATCACTGTTGGATGCTAAAATAACTGCAGCTTTGAAAGACATAAAAATGGGGAATGTATTGTACATATCACATAGGATTTTTATTGATGATATACTTCTTTTTTGTAATGGCTCTTTCAGGGATGTGATGAGGCTTAAAGAACTCCTTGATCTGTATTGTTTGGCAACAAGAAGTCTTCACTGATTTTCATGGAATTAAGTGATGAAGAGAAGGCACAATTTACAAATGTCTCGCTTAGCTCAAGTGGAGATGCAGGCAAGAATAAAGCATCTAGGTTTTCACATCAAGGCAAATGACTACTCAAGGAAGGATTGGGGATGGATGGTAGCAAAGGTGGAGAAAAATTGTTCTGCTGGTGTAATGAATGGCTTTTCTTAGGGGGAGCAGATATATCTTGATAAAATCAATTACAGATGCAATCCCAGTCTTTTGGGCATCTTTAACCTTTGTTCCAAAGGGCATATTGGAACAAATCAGGAATACCAAATTTAGATTTCTTTGGGCTGGTGGGGTGGAAAAAAGGATTTCCCTTGGGTCTAGTGCGAAAAAATATTAAACCACAAAGATTTAGACGGGTGAAATATTAAAAATGGGTTTGCATTTGCAAGAGCACTGGCAGCCAAAAATGTCTGCAGACTTATAGCAAGTATGAGTTTGTGGTGTACAGCATAGTATCATAATTCGAGTACAAATAAAGATATGAATACGATTTGATACAAAAAAAATACATAACAAAAAAATCAAGGATAAAATATAGAAGTAAACTTCTTGTAATAAAGTTAAACATATATAATATTGTTAGTAAAATATTACACATCAACCAATAAATATTAATATAAAAAAATCATTTATTTTTATGAATAGTATTTACAACCAAAATTACTATTTAAAAAACAAAAATATAAAATCTCAACCAGCTCAACAGGTGTGAGACAGACTACCGTTAGATATTAATAATTATATTGATAAGAAAGTAAATAAGAACTTACCACGACGTATAAAGACTCTGAAGGATTCCGATATAATTAATGAATGCTTGAATGAATTACTAAGTATGACATTGAATCGTATTTATATTTTATAGTGTTTAAATTATTAAATTTGGCTTTTTAAAATTGGTTTTCAAAATTTAATTAGTAGGGGCTCATATTCGGATTACACCTACACCGAATATTCGACAAATTTCAAATCGTTCAGAATTTCCGTACAAGAAAGGCTAATACGGTTGAATTATGCTGCGATGGTGTACAGTAATTTGTCAAAAATATCTTGCCATACTGTCAATTGAAAACTGGATAAGAGCACCCTTAAAATCCTCAAAAAAATCTTCTATGATTTGGAAGCGCATGGTACTAGCATTTCCAATTATAAGAGATGGTCAGTATTGAATGTGGGATATGGGACAAGAGTCAACCTGGGAGAAGACCCTTGGACTGGGAGTGGTATAAATCACAAACTATCAAACTGTCAAGGGACTTAGTTAATGAATTAAAGACAAATGGGTTTTATTAACTTAATCAAATTGCAGTTGAGGAAGCAATAATTCTAGGGGACAGGAATGGATCCTTGCTGGAGGTGTAGGTTTAGAAGGGGAAGAGATAATTTTATGGAATGGGTATATAGCCACTCTGAAATCAAGTCGTATCAAGCTAACTGATCAAGAGGATGAGCTGGTGTGGTCTCAGAACCTGGTGGGAGGAATGTACACTCCAAAACTAGGCTACAAAGTCATAACGGAAACAGAGACTAAGCAGGATCTTTGCTGGTGGTACATTAAATTAAGGAAATTCAAGTGCCGGATGAAGACTACACTTTTTATGTGGCTACTGCTTGGAATGCGTGTACTCACTTGGGATTATATACAAAAGAAGAGCTGGCAGGGTCCTGATAATGTACACTTTGAAAAAGTAAGTGAAGAAACCATATCTCATTTGTTTATTGAATACTAAGTTACCAAGATACGGATCCGGATTCGCTAGATTTTTTAAAACCCAGGATCCGGATACGGCGGGGAAACGACAAGTACAAACAAATATAAACATAATTTTATAATAAATAGAAAAATAGAAGAAACAAAACTATTTGGGAAACACAAGAGTAGAACTATAGGTTATTTCCAAAACAGAGAGTTTATGTACCATAACTGATCATTTGATAAGTTGTGATATTCATAATTTTAAAAACATTTCAGCATGAACTTGAAGCAGGTCATAATAGTGTTTTTATGAGCCACATCCACATGTCCCTATCAGCAGAGAGAATAAAGTGGTTTTCTTGAACGCTATGACAAGACTACAGAACAGTGTGGGTGAAGTGAGCAACAACATAGTACATAAAGATAGATCAGCCCTTGACAACAGACCTTGACCATAAAGATACATCAAATAAAAACGTTGTGTAGACCTTGATATTGATATATCAGAGTTCAAGAGCATATCTCGACATAAGGATAGATCAGAACTTGAGCAGAAATGGGATTTACGCTTTTATCCATTAGGTCTTTATGGGTTTTAAAGTTTTTCATTAAAAATAAATTTTTAGGGGGATCAATGGGTCATAGAAGCACTGGAAGTTGCAGGATCTGTCTAAAAATTCCAAGAATTGTTTGATTTTTCAAAGGATCCGTTTGAAAATTTCAGGATTTTTTATATTTTTCACAGGATCCGTTTCACAGGACCAGGATACGTTCCTTCTGCAGGGGATCTGTTTCCATGGTGGATCCGAGGAGGATCCAATCCGGATACGTATCGAATCCGTGGATCCGCGGATTCTACACACTAGGGTGGTGGATCCGGTAACACAGATTGAATAAAACTTTTTTGGAGCTGCGTGGGAAGATATAGAAAGGCCATTTGTAATAGAGAGATGTGGGCTGGGGATTATGTTAATGCCTGCTGAAAAATTGGTGTAGGAGCTCAAATCTGAAAAAATATAGAGCATTACCCTTGCTCTATGTGTGGGGGGTGTGGCTTGCAAGAAATGGTGGACAAATTGTGGATAAAGTTCCACAGTTTGTTGCAGCACAAAGTAGAATACTTGCTAGTTTCAAACAGAAGTAAGAAAAAGTGAAAGGCCCTAGGGTGGCTCCGGAAATCATTGATAATTCAACTCCATGGGCTTATTTTGATGGAGTATCACAAGGCGAGCCTCCAGTGGAAGGTGCAGGTGGAATTTTATACTTTCCGGACTCTCATTATATAAAGTTAGCTTTGATAGGAAACAAAATTACAAATAACAAGGCAGAACTGTTGCCTTTAAAATTGATTTTATCATTGGCTGTTGAGAGAAGAGTTGAGAAGATTCAAGTAATAGGTGATTCAATGCTTATTACCAATTGGATAAATAGCTTGATACAGAGGTATAAATGTAATGTTTAGCCCAATGTATGAGAAACTTGTGCCCTTGAAGAATTTAACAATTGACATCTCCTTTTTACATGTTTACAGAAAGGGAAATGTGCTGGCAGATGCACTATCAAAGGAGGGGCTGCAAATGGAACCTGGTCAGTGGCATATTTGGAAAAACAAAGAGGGTCATATGGCTAAATATGACCCTGGTCCTTTTTATTAGTACTGGCATATGTGCGGGAACCACCTGGTGGACTGTTTTATTAGCTCGTTGATGACATACCCATTCTGATCCATTTTTCAAAATTCAGATTTATGTATTGATTTAGGTATCTGTTGCAGTTTATGTCAGTTCTGCTGTATAGGCAAATACATAGGTGATCTTTTTGATATAGCTCTTGAACTGTGTATGGCAAACTACCAAAGGGCAACTGCAGTTTTGTTTTTTATTGTAACTAGAAGATAGGAGTCTTTGAAGTGTTTTGATCCTATGAAATGAAATGCCTGTCATTCTCAAAATGTAATTTCGACCTTATGGAATGAAATTGCGAAGAAAAAAAAATCAACAAAAAAGAAAGTGTAGTCTGATTAACACACACCCCAGGGTTTGACATTTTTAAGCACCTTTATAAATACAATCACAATCATAAATCACTGCATTGAAATGCTGTCAACTCCATATGGTTCACATATATAGGATTAAAATTCAGACCTTGGCTTTCTCAATATGCTTGATAGATCCAACAGCATCATTTTTCAAGACCATTCCACGAACCACAGTGCATTCATGCAATCCCCCACCAAGGAGTTTTGCAACTCGCACATTATCCACATTGAAATTCACCGGATTCCTAGGGCAAACTTGAATACATGCCTGCAAATTTGAGATAATTAGATTCTTGCATTACAGACAAGAAACTCACAATACATGAAAAATACAGTTAAATAGTTTTCTTACATCTGCAATAAGGGGGCAAAGAATGCTTTCTTGTCCAAATTGCTTGCTGGCAACAGGTGCTTTCATCCTAAGGATTACTTGCTCTTTATTCTTAACATCCATCGTTTCTGAACCTCTCTCTACCAATTCATCTAGAAACTCAATAGCCTGGATATAAGAATAAAGTTTATTAACAGATAAGGGCATGTAAAACTATGTTGATACTGTATATAATATACTTCAATCAAGGAGAGACAGTAAAATAATAAAAGGAACCCCTCCTGGACTTCTATCTAACTTTGCAAGCAATCAAAGGCTAATCACCTTATTTATTGCTTTTGTGTAACCACTGATTATCTCACTGGGATGCAATCCTGTTCTAATAAGCTCTTCAGCTCCTTGGAGGAGCTCTCCTGCAAATGATATTGTCAAATTGGCACCATCTCCAATTTCTTCCTGTTGAGCTTTACCTGCCAATACCAAGAGCTTTGCTGCAGGATGCTGCACCTCAAGTTCATTTACTATCGTAGCAGCATCATTTGTGATAAAAAGTTTGTCTAGGTGGTTGATGACCATTTTATTCATACCTGGAAAAAGAGAAAGTTCAAGCATGTTAAAAATAATATGAACAAGAGAACCAACTCACACCAGCTACTTAGTTTCTGGTGTTTCATGGGTGTTTTGAGATGACATCGTAAATCTCTAGAAAATGTATTTTCGACAGAAATTAAGGTCCTATACCCATAGAGAATTCCATTTGACAAATATAATGTGTTAATGTTTATGCCAATCCAAATTAGTAAATTACTGGATACAAAATCTAACTCCCATACATTTGTTTGTGTATCTCCCAATCCCTTGATTTAGCATGTGAAAAATATAGCCATCACTTTAATAGTTCACTGCAGGAGGTAAAAAACCCTCAATTTTCTCTAGAAAATCAGACTTACAATTTGATTCCTATGTTTATCACACCTCCTGTTTCTCAGATTACTTTCTAAAATCAGTTTTTAATATTTATCTACTCAGATCTGTCCATTGCAAACAGATTCATGGTGGGTTTTTATTAGAACGAGACATCTCTACCATGGCATTTGGCAATTCATGAATTAACTCATATTCAACTTATTTTTTACTTATCATCACCAACTATTCATCTCAGATTTTCTGGCAATGATGACTTGTAAGTTGTAACTTGAAATTTCTATTAAAGATCATTTCAAATTGCAAGAAGGTTTTCCAGGTTCCTTTAATAGGACTGGTTTCCAATGTTCCATCAAGTTTCCAAGCAGCAAGGATGTGAAATTGCATGCAAGGGACATGTAGAGACACCCCCCCAAATCTAAGGGAACGTAAAAGTGGACATCAGGGTTTTTAACATAGGCGACCCCACCCAAGATACTTCATATTTTAATTTATATATTTGAAAACCGAAACATCAATGATACATAATATTAACATATAATCATTGAATCTATCACAAATCTGATACACCACATACATAATAATAAATAAATGATACATATAACATAACATAATAATTGTTGTCTGCAATGTCCCCATTCAAATAATTGCATAGCAGGAAATTTCCATCAATCCTATTAGTTCCCTAGGTTGGGTGGAAACATTGGAAAGTTAATAAGGGAGCTAATAAATGGTGTTTAGACATTAGAAGGAATTAATATTTATTTAATAGAGTTAATTAAATGAATGCAAGTGAAAAATGAAATGGCTATGGAGAATGGAGACTATGGGAGGCACTCAAGCTAGAATTCCTATGTTAAATGGCATCCTCCTCTTGCAATCTCGAATCTATGGGAATCCTAATGTTTTTGGATGGATTACAAGGTTGATATACTTGTCCATATACTTCATATCAAATTTGAGATGAATTGTAACTTACATGGGGAGAGAAAAAGCCAAATGGGAGTTTCATGGACACTTAGCTAGATTCCCCTTACATTTATGACATTTATGACACCAATGATGGAGATTCTATGACAGTTATGACACAAGTCAGATCTAAAGGCTGACATCTGACATATCTGACATGTAAGGCCTGAATAGAGCATCTTAGAGGGCGCTCATGGGAGTTGGAGAAGGCCAAGAGGCTCCTACTCGAATTTGGGAGAGGAGGGAAGGTGAAGAGAAAGGCCACATGGCATAGCATGAGCAGCCACACCAATTCGACTTGGCATAGCATGAGCAGCCACACCAATGAAAAGACCAATAATGTTTATAAAATGCAAGGATCAGCCATGAGAAGGCCCTTTTGATCATTTGTGAAAATTGTTATTGTGAAGAGAGAGAACTAGTGGATGACTAGTTCATGCCTTAGCCAATTTCGAGAGTGAAAGATTCCCATCCTAGTTGGTGTTTGGAGAGGCCACTCAGGGCTTTCAAGGAGCTTCAATGGAGTCATAAGTTACAAGTGCAAGCTACAGCGACCCATGGACATATCAAGTTCAGCTTGTTCTTCCTTTCATCTCATTTTCTCACCATATTTCAGCTCTATGCAGTAGGAGCACTTGGTGAGCGATTCATCTCTTTGAGAGAGCTTCTCTTGCTCCAGTATTTTGTATTCTGATGTAAATGCTCTGCTCTTTAAGTTCAGAAAGCTCTCAGGTCGAAAGACCAAGAAATCTCATGTATTATTGCTCAATAATAAAGAAACAGTGCCATTTCCCCACTACCTTGTTGTAAACTCTTGTAATCTTGATGGATTCGAATGGATGTATAAATTATTGATGATTTATGAATAAATGGACTGTCATTAAAGTATATTATGGGTTTCATGTTCAGTAACTAAGAATTTGTGGCCATTGGGTCAAATTTCATAGCAATTGGAGCAAACTACACCTCATTTCCCCAAGGGTCCAAAACTAGTTTTTTATATCTGATTGAAAGAAGTGATAACAACCATGGGAGGTCGATTGGTTATGCATATGAGTCTCTAATAATGTCTTCTACACATCCCCTGCTTCAATTTAAGAATTCAAGTGGGTTTCTGCACATTTGGGAAGCCATTTCTACCACTTACCCCGGGAGGGATTTGAGCCCAAATTGCCAGTAAAATCATCTATCTTGTTCAAAATTTAGTACGGACTTGCAGAAGTGATTGGAGGGCCAAAATACATCCCTGAACATAATAATTAAGTTATTATATCATTCATACACCTTCTCTGAAGATTTGGGAGCAATTGGGCTGATTTGGAGACCAAGACACTAAAACTAGTCAAGAGCCAAAATTGTGAAAAAATTGGAAAATTGGGCATTTTGGTAAAAAAAATTAAAAAGGGACATTACACTGTCAATCACAAAATCATAAATCACCATTAAATTTCTCATTATATTCATAAAATTCGAAAGATATCGAGCAATGCTACAAATGATAATGAAATACAATGATATTGAAGTCGCATAAAAATTTGGTCAAAAAGAGAATCCAAGCATCCCCTTTTTTCAAGAGGTGTCCAATAGTACCCAATTTGCAGGGGGGATTTCAGTTTTCTAGGCTAAGTGTTATCTTGTGTTTTCCTAGCACCCCTTTGAAAAAGGTACTATAGAAAAGTACCCGTTGGAGTACCCATGTCCCATGAGCATGGGAAGTGTGGGGATCTACACTTGGAGGAGGATGTTGTGGTTGATGGTTGATCATTTGATGGCAATGTTATAATTTATAATTGCTATATGATCAATGATATATGTGTATTAAAATGGCACATTAATTTAGTAGTTAAATCTATGTTTTCATGTTTTCCATAGCTAATTCAGCATTCTACATGCTTTTTTTAATATTTACGCATCAAAATATGTTAAAATATGTATTATATAAAAAACACTCCACATAAGCTTTTTGAATATTGCACTTCCCACTCTCGCTCCTAACAGCCTTGGTGGGAATTACAAGGAGCATGCACCCTACCTTCTCGAATGCATCTCAATGTACCACTGCCAAATTCTAACCAATTTTGATAAAGTTGTTTGCAATTGCACTTCCATATCAAGAAGCACTAACGCACACACAATTTGTAATGTAAATGCCTAAAGCAGATTCAAACTACAACTACAAACATTTGGCATTTATGACTAGTATTGATATCTAAACCATGATGGCTATAAAGTTTAAATTGAATACTATATTTGTTAAAAAACTAGAATTTATGATGAATATCAATTTTAATTCTATGTTTTACAATTTTCAATTCACAAAAAGATCATAGATGTATTCCCAATAAATAATATAGGGGTTTTTTGTATTTATATAACCCCCATTGTTTATATGTATTTCCTACCTTGATTCTAAGTGCTAAGGCCAATGACCACATTGTCGAAACAAGAGAGGTTAACACAAATGAATGGGATGAAAAAAGTATGTCTATATGTCCAAAAACCTCATACATGCAAACTCCTCCACCTTATGCCATGAGAACAATAGACATCATGGCTAAGAGTCTAAGACATTGACATCCCATTATGAGAGGGAGTATCAACTCACCTGGAGTATTCTCAAGGCAATGGGAGGGAATGAAAAAAAACATAATGGAAGACCTTTGTTCAATGACAATCATGGAAGATCTTAGACTCTCAAGGGAGTTACCTCATCAGTGGAGATGTCAATTACAAACAAGGCTAATAAGGAATTGGGCACTTCCAAATTTTGTCTTATTCCAAACTTTTGCAATATTGTTTGTGGCAACGGTGTTGATTGGGCTTCTACTACTAATTCTTTGTAGCGAAAATTTGTGGCCACCAAAGGGACTGAGCGCACTACTTGGCCACTCGATTTTTGCTCTGCTTCAAATTGGCATCCTTGGTATCAACATATCACAGTATTCCATCCTTACTACCCAACCTATTCTACTTTTTCAAGGGATGCCAATTTGCCAATAGCTTGAGCCCTGCCCTATCATGATATTATATCTTTTTCCTTTGTCAATCTTTGCACAACATTAGTTTGTGCTAGGTTTTTTCACAACCCGATTGGGTGTTGGTGTTACTAATCTATTGGGGAGAATTGATAGGGCCAACAACAATTTTGTTGATCTTTCTGAAACTTGTGGAGAATTCAAACCTATCAACGGGGAGATAGAAAGTGTGGAATGCATAATAGTGTAATGAAGCTCCTCCTCCCTACCCAACACTAGTCAGACAATGGTGATGGTACCAATGGGAATATCTGCAATTTGCAAATAGGAGTGGTACCTATGATCTTTGCAACTTATGGATACTGAGATACACCTTGGTAAGGAAGATTATTGAACCATTTGGCTCTAATTTTTTGTGCAAACATCTTCTAGTACCCCTCCAGATCAAACGGGTCTCAACCCTCATTCGAAACCTACCCAAATTTAGCTTCAAACTACAGTAACACTCGTCAATGCCCCATGTCAAGACCTCTCTCCAAACTCTAAGAATGCAATGACAGCTTAATATAGAGAATCTCGTGATCATTTCTTGTCCACATCTTTAAACCTTATGATACAAAGCTTTGGGAATGTCAATAACCTTTAGAAGTGAATGAATAGTGTATTAGTTGAAGTGTGGTTCAGAAAATGTGAAAGCAGGGGCTCCACAATCTCACGATAAGGGTGATATAACAAGAAACGGAAATTAGAGATTAACTGTTAAGTTTTTAACGGTTATACAAGATCTAATAACATTTAGCATCATAACATCATAACCATATACAAACGGGTCACTGAAAGAAAGGCAAGCACAGCCACACAAAAGAACACGATGATTTATCCTGGGAATCCCTCATGGGGAAGAAAACCTAGCAAAACTTCCTTGCTATAGGCTTCAACCAAGTACAGTGTAAGACCCTAAGAATAAGACTTATAAGACCCCAAGAATAATACTGGATTACCTCCTCTCTCCCAGATGGACTACTCTTTCTCTCTCTAGCACAACTGCGTGAGTGTTCTGCTTATGCAAATGAGGAAGGCGCCTCTCCTTTTTATACAGATCAGCTGAGATGCCTAATAACCCAATTGGGCCGACTTCTCCTTGTTGCCAAGGCCAACTTGCCTTGGAAGACTCAAAAATACATTTTAATAATACTTTAGTGGGTTTTGTTGACCCGACTTACAACGAAGGTTTTACCTCAATAATTTACATGACCAAATACATCAATGACATCCCTAATCGAGGGAACAACATCTCGAGAAGGGGTAATAACAATAATAATACAAAATAGAATATCTCCCGCAGTTACATTTCTTTAACACTCCCTCTTAACAAGGAAGGTATTCTACAATACAACAACATGTATGTACAACTGACTGGTGAACTAAGTTGCACGAAACGTGGAAACGTGTACAAGTTTTAGAAACTGGAACGCTTGGAAACTTGACCCCTCCAAAATGGGTACATCTGGGGAAACACGGAATATATATTTATATATATAGGTTTTTTAATAACACATTATCTCACTATAAAATATGAATGAGAGGTTAATTTGTAGGTAGGTTTAAAAACAATTTAGAGGTTAGTTTGTTTTCATTTTCCATAAACGAGGGCTTTTTAGAATTCCTATGGGTCCTAAGTCGTTCATGGAGCATTGGAGGTTTCCGAGAAGTTTCCACGAAGTTTCCAAGTTTCTGCGAGTTTCCATTACTGGTACGTGGGCATTTTAGGAGTTTCGTGCAACATAGCTGGTGAATCTATATGTCATAGGAAGTTTTCACAATTACATCAACATCATCATTGCAAACATCTCTATCATCTGGTATCATCTCAAACATCATCATCTCTGGCATCATCTCAAGCATCATCATCTCTGGCATCATCTTGAGCATCATCTCTGGCATCATCTCGAGCATCACCTGCACTATCAATATATAAATATTGAGCTAAGTCACCCTCAACATAATTAAATGTTGGAACATCATCATCTGCAACTGAATACAGGAACTCGTCCGCAAGTGAATGCATGACCACTCTCCATAAGAGAGTACTATCATCGTAGACCATCCTTAGCCTATCAATGCTAGGACCACTCTTGAGAGAGTGTTCTTATCTACGAGACCATCCTCAGAGAGGATAACATAGTCTGCAACTGAATGCAGATCTCGTCCGCAACTGAATGCAGGACCACTCAACATATGAGAGTACTATCATCGTAGACCATCCTTAGCTTGCCAGTGCTAGGACCACTCTCAAGAGATTGTTCTTGTCTACGAGACCATCCTACAAGTGAATGTAGGATCACTCTCCAAAAGAGAGTACTATCGTCTGCAGGACCATCCTCAGCCTGTAAGGGCTAGGACCACTCTCAACAAAAGAGTGTTCTTGTTCGCAAGACCATCCTCAACAAAAGAGTGATCTTATCTGCAAATGAATGCCGAACCACTCTCCATATGAGAGTATTATCATCCGTAGGGTCATATCTCGTTGGGATCTTCCTATTTGAAGATACAACCAACCTTCTTGGAATCTTCCTTGTGTGGATGCCACCAACCATGTTGGGATCTACCCTTAGTGATATGAGCAATCATATTAAGATCCACCCTTGATGATGTCACCAACCATATTGGGATCTACCCACAAAGATACAACCAGGCTCTCTATGCAATGACTAGACCACTAGGGCTCATCATTATTTTCTTGTACATCCAGCATATTGGTAAACTCAATTGGCCTTCTTTGTACTGGAATACCATTACCATCTCATTCTCTTATCATCACTCCCTTTTTCCAAGGAGGTCCTTTCAGACTACACCAAGCTTGTCTCAAAAGTGTTCAAACTTTACACAAGACAAAGGCTTAGTCAACACATCAACAACTTGTTCCTCTATAGGAACATACTGGAGCTTCACAACTTCTCTCTGCACCATATCCCTAACTTTGTGAAACACCGGATTCTTTGTTAGCTTGATGCAACTCTACTTGTCACAATAAATGCCAGTTGCATCCATCTCGGCATCAAACAATCCTGCCAATAGTTTGTGAAGCCATACTTCTTCACTACAAGCTAAACATGTTGCAATGTACTCAGACTCTTTCTGCTAAGCCATGAGATCACACCTGAACTAAAACTGAAACAACATCCTGAAGTGCTCTTTCTATCTTCAGCAATTCCTCTTTGTATCTACAATGAGTTCATCCTGCCATGTCATCGACATATCCCAGTCTTCCGCATTCAACCTTGGAGTAAAGGTTGGAACCCGCTTCACTCTTGGTAAAGCCTTAGTCCATCAAAAAGTTGTCCATCCTGTCATGCCATGTCAAACTTTGAGATCTTCTGCAGTCACTCCCTCTGGAGCGAAGCATCATCCTCCCTGTGCATTTTTACTCTATGTATCAAAATATTATGTACTGGAGTGACAAGTAGCATCCTCTGCTACTAATCTTCTATCTATTCATCTCAAGTCATTGGATACCAACATCCTTTATCTTGAACTTTGTTGAGAAGTTTCTCTTGCACCCATCTATTGGCTTCCATTTTCAACCTCATGGCAAAGGTTGAGATCTTCATCACTCTAGGTGATCTTCAAGCTCCTGAATGTGCTTATCCATGGGTGCCTTTTGAGCTTGTACAAAGTCTTTTGTGCACACATGTTTCTCTACTCTATATACACTTCTACTTTACTAGAAGTGTGTTTGGAGTATGTCATGCCATAGTCTACTCCCTCTTTTTGAGAGAAACCACAAGCCTTGCTTTGTATCCCTCAATGCTGCCATCTGGTGCATACTTGATCTTGTAGATCCACATGGAAGACACTACAAACTTCCCTTCAGGTTTTGAAACCGCATCCTAGACATCATTCCCCATGATCAACTGGTACTCTTTGATCATAGCTTCTTCCATTTCTCCTTGGCTACCTCTTCATAGTTGGAAGGGACTACATCAATGATGTCACTCAACTGTGCCACATAACTAGAGTGTATCTGAGGCCTCTTACTTTAGTTGGAAATCCCATCATACTTTTCTTCATCTTAAATTATCTCTCGTGCCCAAGCTGGTCTTCATCTCTAGAGGTGCATCTACTGCTCTCCTTAGGTCATATCATGATTCTTATATTTTTCTGAAGCTCTTTCTTCTGCCACGATGTTTCTTACCCTGGGAGCTTCAGGTTCATCTTCATGTATGTTTATTGGATTGTATCTTCTAACTGAACTGTCGTCACTTGTTCTTCGAAACAAGTTTCATCTTTCCTTTCTTGTAGGTGATTGTACACAATCTTTCCTACAAGACAAATGCATCAGTATCATGGTTAGAAACATTTCATAAGACATATTCATAATGACAAATTCTTATGCATACAAATATAATCATGCAACTATTTAAGCCAATACATCATTCATCCATATCCCGTATAAACACAGAAGCTTTCTAGATGCCTTCCATCTCTACCATAGCATTATTGAGATTGTGCACTAATCCCAATATGTCAGCAAAGAGGTCTCATTCTAGATAAGTAGCAATGGAATGTTGTATAGCACCATAGGCCACTTACCCATCACATGCATATTAGTAGTATATTGTTCATTAATGCAAACATTTTAGCATGCATAATACATTTCCTTGAACATAGATATGTACACAACTAAACAATGTCATTTAAATAACTAGATATATAGGAAAAGACAATTCAAATACTTATCTTTATTTGTTTGGTGGTTGGACTCCTTGATAAGAATAACTAGAGCCTTCTACTTCATCATCTGATTCTGGGAACCTGTCTTTGTTTGTTTGGTGGGTAGACTCCTTCTTGATCCTTATGTCTTGGAGCCTTCTACTCCATCATCTGATTCTGGGAACCTGTGTATTGGTTTTGAGTGTCACTAATTGCATTCCTTCTTATCCAAATACTGAGACGGATAAGAGTATGGTCTTTGTCTTCACTAGTAGAATTCATGTTCCTCATCACTTTAGGAATCTTCTTTTTCTTCCCTGAATTAGTTGGTTCATCATCTTCAGTGGTGTAAGCATGATGTCTTTTCTTGTTTGACTTATTGTTGAAGGAGCCTCTATTTCTGGGACAATCTCTAGAGTAGTGTCTCTTATCATCACAAGTGTAGTATCGAATGTTGGAAGGATATCTTTTGAATTCCTTTTGTCTTATGTTGTGATGATGGTTCTCATTTCTATGATCTCTTCTGGAGTAAACTGTGAGAGCTTGATCTTCAGTTGCTCCCATCTTCTCCTCTCTTTGTAATGAGTCGAGCTTCTTCTTGTGTGCATTCTTCCCATTGTATGTTGAAGGAGATCAACTTCCTTCTTGCACATATTCCTTAAATGAATGAATCCCATGATATTAGAAGGTCATTCAAGGTGGTCATAACAATCTCTCCTTCTTCCACATTCTCTTCAACTGCTTCAAGTTGTTTCTTGATTTGAGAAACCCTTGTGAAGTGGGACTGCATGGTCTCTGAGTTCTGTATCTTCACATTCTTCAGTTGTTTCCTTAATGTCATCTTCTTGTTGATATTATTTCCTTCATACAAGCTGGTCATTGTATCAAACCTCTCCTTGGGAGTCTACAAGGATGATACATGTGAGACCCAATGGAGACAAAAATAATCCTCTTGCCTTTGACTAAGTCCTTCTAGTGCTTTGCCTTCATCTCCCTCTGGATCTGCAGCTTCTTCTTTGACATGGTTCTCCAGGTCATGCTTCTTCAGGTATGAGAAGCACTCTATACTTCCATATTCAGAAGTTCTCAACTCCTTCAAGGTTATCCTCAAGCTAGGTACTATTTGTCATCATGATAAAAATGAGAATCTCAAATGGAAATAGAGAGGATAGAACTTACCAATGAGATTGCTTCAACTTGATGCTTGCTTGAAAGCTTTTCTAGAAGACTGCTTATGGCGGATCTAGGTTTGACAGAGAAACCCCGATTTTTCAGCTTAGGTATCTTTCAGATCTGATTAGATAGAAAGATGTGCCTCCTCAAAGCAAGCTGAGCAACATACTCATTTACCCAAAACTGAGGACAAAACTGCGAAATATCTGATGCCCTAGTTTGCCTCAACAACAATTTTAGGTCAAAAATTGAAAAAAAACAGAATGAGAAACTTCTTCCATAGAAAGATGTGCCCTCCTATGGCGAGTTTGATAGTCCTCCTTTTTCAACTGATCGATGGAGGGAAGTGCCCAAAACAAGAAGCCCTTGTTTTCTTCAATTTCTTTTGCAGAATTGCATGATCTTGTTTCAGCTGTATCTCCAAAATTCCTGCTCCTCTAGGTCTGAAACTTCGTCGTAAGGTAGCCTGATCTGTCTTCTTTCCAACCCCACAGGTTAGAGCAAAATTGGATTCACCAAGTGGGACTTATGTAAAGTTTCCCAAGGTGACTTGTTTGAGGACTGTTCATCATAGCGAACTTGTACAGATTGCCATGTGTTATTGTTTCACCTTCGGGGTCTAAAACTCTAACCACAAAAACTACAGTCTGTGCCCTATCTGCTGTTGAAATCAGCATCAGTAGGCATTCTCCAAGGTCTAAGGTCATAAGTGACCACCCTGAAGCTAGCCAGGGAGACTTGGAGATTAACCAGTTCTGTGAGTCATGGCAAAAGTCAAGGTGAACATACAAGCCTTGTGAGCCAAGACAAAAGTCAGAACGAAAGTGATAATGCCTTCGTAAGTCTTGTGAGGTCATAGCAAAAGTCAAGGCGAACGAACAAGCCTTGTGAGCTACGCCAAAAGTCAAGACAGGAAGCCTTGTGAGCATTTCGCAAAAGCCAAGGCATCTAGCAAAAGTTAGGTTGAATGTAAAATTCCTATGAGCTAGAAACAAACAATCTTCCTTATGCAAATAAATGTATTGATCTAGTGCGTTGGCGCGAATAAATTCATCCACCATGAATATGTCTCTTTGAGTCTAAGTCTTAAGTCAATGTTGAGAGCATCTTTCAGTTAAGTCATGACAAGTCGAGTTGTCTTCCCATGCTTTACTCTCGTGGAGTTTTGAGTTAGTTAACTAAAGAAAATACGAGATCTAAATTAATTTACAATTAATTATTTTAGTTAACTAAAGTATTTTTAAGTTAGTTAACTAAAGAAAATTCCAGATCTAAATTAACTTTCAGTTATCTATTTTTAGTTAACTAAAGTATCTTTTCAGTTAACTGCCTAATCTATTTTTAGAACTCAAAGACTCTTTCAGTTGAGAACTGAAGTAACTTTCAGTTAACTGCTTAATCTATTTTTAGAACTCAAAGACTCTTTTGAGAACTGAAGTAACTTTCAGTTAGCTTTCCGTGTACTTGTCTTTCAGTGACGAACTCAAAGTTTCTGCCAGTTGTAAACTCGAGTATCTAATTTTAGATTTAGTTTGATCTGTTGTGTCTTTCCATGCACCCAAGTTATCTGCGTCAATCTAAAAGAATAATTAAAGTTTTATTTTTAAGTCTCAAGTTAAGTCAAAGTTGCATAACGAGTCCTCTTGGAATTTATGCCTATAAATTAATCTCACCTGCTGTCTATTAAATATTATAATCATTCTCACAGTTTTGAGAGAGAGAGAGGGCAGCGTAGTAAAACTTTTCTATTGTTGAATTTACACAGCAAAGAGAGGGCAACAGTTTGTCTTGCTGGTTCGTTTTACACAGTTTACGGGGCAGCGAAGTAATTTATTGACTTGCTGATTTATAACAGCAGTAAGAGGGCAGCGAAGTATCTTGGTGTCTGGTTGGTCTTACAGTCACTCTCTCAAGCATATTTCATGGTGGAAAGTTTGTATTTTGATCTTACATATTATTTGCAATAAAGGAAGATTGTTTGCTGGAGTTTTTAGCCCATATTGGGTTTCTCCAGGGTAAATTCTTGTGCATGTGTGAGATCTTATTTGTGTACTTCTTCTACTGCTGATTATCATTTCAAGTGTTCATCTATCTGTTGGTTTAAAGATCTAAGCTTTGTTTAAAGAGGAAGAAAAATAAAAGAACAGTAAACACTTTGCTCGAATATATATATGCTTGAAAAACTAACATCTGCAACATTTTGCGAAATTTGATTTGTACCTTCCTAGCCCGAGATATAGCAATTCTCACTAGGTCACCTGTTTATGACTATATTTTGGAGGAGGCAGGAACCCTAATTTGAAGGAATCATATCTATTGAAGTATAGTGAATCTGAGGCCGACACTTTCACAAAAGGTACAGAAAGATTTCCTCTTCGACCTATCAAAGTTTCATCTCCTGAGCCTTCTCCAATCTCGAGTTATAGCGAAAGTCCCAAGATGACTAGTTTTTGCTTTCTAGGGTTTTCAAGCATGAAACCCTAATCTTCAGTAATTGCAGTTGCAACAGTGTTTCGGCTGCACAAAGACTTCTTTCAGGGTGGCTCTGATACCATGTTATGTTTTTAATGGTTATACAAGATCTAATAACATTTAGCATCATAACCATATAGAAAAGGATCACTGAAAGAAAGACAAGCACAGCCACATAAAAGAACACAAAGATTATAAATTGATAGCAGACCATGATGTCTTATCAATGATCTATGAGATAGTTTTTTCGATTCACAGTCAGAGTGAATACCAATATGTAATTTTGGATCTCTTAAGGATGAATGAAAATTACGCTTTTTTCTCTTTGAAAAAAAAAAAGAACACAAAGATTTATCTTGGGAAACCCTCATGGGAAAAAAAACCCAGCAAAACTTCCTCGATATAGACTTCAACCAAGTATAGTGTAAGACCCAAAGAATAAGACTTATAAGACCCCAAGAATAATACTAGACTGCCTCCTCTTTCCCATATGAACTACTCTCTCTCTCTCTAGCGCAACTGCTTGAACACTCAGAACACTCAAGCAGTTGCGCTAGAGAGAGAGAGTAGTCCATATGGGAGCGAGGAGGCAGTCCATTTGCACAAGCAGAACACTCAAGCAGTTGCGCTAGAGAGAGAGAGTAGTCCATATGGGAGAGAGGAGGCACCTCTCCTATTTATACAGATCAGGTGAGAAGCCTAATAACCCAACTGGGTCGACTTCTCCTTGCTACCAAGGCTGACTTGCCTTGGAAGACTCAAAAATACATTTTATTGCACCGAGAGAAGCGAGGTGCTCTCAGCCCAGTATGGAAGAGATCCTGTCACGTTAATCACGTTATGCTAGCCGATATATAAAAAACATTATGTTAACTGACATAAATAAAAAATATTGGGGATTCATATATTTATATAGTGTCCACTCAATCCAAAATCAATTCACCAAATAATAAAACTAAATGAAAAGTAATTAAAAGATTCTTGTTAAACCCAGATTTACCACTAAAGGGATCAAAATGTTGGAGGTGTAATTTTTTATGAACATTTAAAAATTTAAGATAAAAATAACTTACACCTAAAGAAATTAGATCCCTCTCGGTGCTTTCTAGATTTAGGTTTAAGATGGATCTATGTTGGTTTTTAGTGGGTACTGTTGACCCGACTTACAACAGAGATTTTACCTCAATACTTTACATGACCAAATACATCAATGACATCCCTAATCGGATGAATAACATTTCCGAAAGGGGTAATAACAATAATAATACAAAATAGAATATCTTTTGCAATTACATTTCTTTAACATTAACTATCAAGAGAACAAATGTCTAAGATCGAGAAGCAATTGGAGATAAGCAAGGAAACCAAAAAGGAGGAAACATCACATTAATATTGAATGAGAAATGGACTCTTATGGAAATCCTGATCTGTTTTTTGGTACATATACATGCTGCTGGTAAGAGACAGCACACTGAGGCAAGACAATACATGAGGAACCAAGCTAACATTTTGGACAACCCTAGGACATCACATGTTATCCTTTTTATAATGTTGATCTATAGAATGATTAGATGTAATCACTAATAACTTTGACACCGTGTATTCTAATGTGAAGGGAAATGTTATACAAATATTGCAGTGCAATTTGCCCTCTGCAATTACATCAATTGAGATGGTAGCAGTTAAAATAACAAGAGATGTATATAATAATATATCCATGAATAGGCATGGCAAGGATAATTCAGTAAGTAGATGTCATGTCATGTCCAAACTATGTAGGGGGATTAGCTTCTGTCTACCCTTTTTTGTGCCAATGTTTGTAACATTTATACAATTATCAGCCTTTTTTACCAACCAAATAAACTATGTGGCCCAATTAGTAACTGAAGGAAGTAGGTAGAGCCAAGTCAAAAATAGATAATGAGTGAGGTTAAGATACAAAAGGCTTCCCTTCTCTACTTGGATTTTAAGTCGAACGGATTCATGATTTCTGCTAGGATACAGAAGAGCACCAAATACAGGAAGACAAGTACTTGGCCTCAAAAATGCCTTTAGCACAACATCAGTGGTGTATCAGCTATGCCATACAGGAAAGTTGGCTATAGGAAATATCATTCCTCAGCTGTGAGTTAAATGTTAGGACTGGAGTTTTTGGTCCATGTTTTCGCTACTCTACCATTCCACCTGAATACTTAGATCTGTGGCTCCTACCTTAAACTTGAACTATTTAAAGATTTTAACACATGGTATTGAAGTTGCCAGTGATTCACCTACCGCCTCTGCTCAATTCAATCTGATATCTTTGCAAGGGCAAGGCAAACCTGATATTTGGTGCAGTTATAGCCCAGATGCTTATGCAACAGATCATTTTTTCCTAATGACCGGATCCATGGGACTTCCTTAACTTATGTTTCATATGTTGTATATGGAGATTATAATAGATTGCCTTTATTATGTATATACCTGGCTACATATGGAGAATTTGCATGAAATCCACACCTGCAGCCAGGTAATTGTTCCTAATTTATGCTAACATTAACCTCAACACCAGCTTATGCGACATGGTTGAGACTTCAAGTTGGATATTCCTTCATTATGCCCATCTTACTAGACTTGGGGACGGACTAAAGGCCATGAACCAATGTGCTTAACGATACATAAATCAAGTCAACTGCTCACTTTGTTAATCGACATACGAACTAACAGAAAAGAGACTCCAATTGCCATACATGATACAGTTGTATTGTACAATATCCCGTGGTGTTTAATATGTTGGTAGAATTGGAAATGTCCAGTGACAAGATCTTCTATTCCAGAGCTTCAACATAGTGTTTAATCAAATAGAAGTTAGAACAAAGCCGATTAAATTCAACTAAACACAACAAACTATATGAATCAGGACATATGTCTCTTTGGCGCAGGAAAGTCGAAAGATACATAGCTTTATAGCGTAACTCTATATCCATTCACCTAGTAAATCAATGTACTTCCAATCTCCATAAACTATCTGACATACAAATTTAGCTAATTAGTAAACTGGTAGCTGACCGAAAGGAAATGGATGATAATACCATAAAAGTCTCAATATTAGAAACTCCCAACCAATCACTGTAACCTTTAGTATAACACAGTGAAGGAAAAAAATATTTAAAACCCCTGACTCTTAAGAAAGCACAACTGCAGCTGATAAAACTGTCATGTTTGCTGGATATCCCATGTATCCTTGCTATTATTTGCTTATTATGTTGAAGAAACTTGTTGGCATTAGCAATACATAAGTAAATTGAAATCGGTAAAACAGACGTTAATGAGAAAAACGATGGGCATTGAAACCACAGGTGAATAGACGGCAGACTCGGTAATCTTGTAATCTTCCACTGTAAGAATCAAATATTCTTTAGAGATAATGTTTGAAATGTACTTGGGATTGGAATCATATCAAATGAAAGGCATTAAACATATCCAGCACTCTATAGATCATCTCTGTGATATCATATATGTGCGATTTATCCTTGAGTTACACTTATCTTTATCACAATAATAGTGTAGGATTCTGTACTGCCAGCACTCGAGAGATGAACTCTGTGAATTGTGCCATTAATTATCTAGTGTTACGATTTGTTTATCACAATAGTGATGTCTGAGTCCGTGTTACCAGCGCACTAGAGATAATCTGTGTGATATGTGTCATCTATTTTGCTGCGTTACATTTTTGCATATCGAAGCAATAATTTAGGAGTCCGTGCTATTATGTTGGCCTCTGCTTTGAGAGCGAAGGATTCATTCAATGGAACGAGATCCTAACACAGGAATATGCCGTGCCACTGTCAAAATATAGTTTGTAACATCACGTTGATAATAACCACAATCCAAAGACAACCAACAGGGCATGACACCAAAACCCCCAGAAGTTTTAGTACTGGAGTGAGAGAAAACGCTATCAAAAGACTTGCAAACCAAAACCAGCTTCCCGATCGTCGAGGCTGAGAGAAACCTTACAAACCCATCACTGTTTTTTTTTTGCAAAACAGTGTAAGAACGACATATCTAAAATGTGATGCATAGTGAACACAAATGGATGAAATATTATATTATTTAGGTAAATGCCCGCTCATATAGCTAGGATAGAACACCTAAGGAGCGAAAATTCAAATGACAAGTATATTGTAAGCAGAAACAGACAAGGAAAATGAAGTGAATGAAAAAGCAATCTCGTACCATTTGGACCGAGAGAAGTGCGTGTGATTTGGGAGAGTTGCTTGCAGGCATCGATGTTTTTAAGGACGGCTTCATCCAAGCCAGAGAGGAGCTTGTGCCCCTCCTTCAGCATGGCCTGTACGCCTTGAGGCTGCATCTGAAACCCCATTGTTTACTTTGATGAACCCTAACTTTGAGGTTCCGCCCTTAAACCCTAAATCCTTCGGCTCTGCTCGATCTCTTTCTCGGAGATTTCAAAAATTTGCAGAGTAATGGAAAGCTAGAAAGAGTAAAACTGAAACGAAGAGAAGGAAAATATTTAAGTAAATGGCCGACAGCCTAGTAGGTTATAATGGAGAGTTCGGCAGCTTTTAGAGGGACGATGTCTAGAAGCGAGTATGAAGCATTTGAATGTGTGGTCTTTAATTCTGTGTTGCGCTAAAAAGAGGAGGGAAGATGCTTTATGCGGAAGATATCATTTAGGGTGAAATTTTGTTATGTCTTACGATGTTAAGGGGTAGTGTTGAATTGTTGGTTGAGTTGTGGTTAAGCACTAACGTAAATTGAAGGGAGTATGGTAGAAATTTTGTTATTTAATGGAGATTAAGAAGTGAAAATCTAGATAGTGATTAAAGAAATCAAAGAATATCATTATGTAAACTTAAGGGGTTTTTATCTTTGATTAGATTTTTATTTTTTTTAAAGACAACTTTATATTAATGAAAAAGTTGTACCATAGATATATATCGAAGAAGTCTCCACAAAAACCATATATGAGTCTATAAAGGCTACGGACATCAACGGATCAAAACCCATACTAAGACCATAATGCATCGAGGCTATTTCAAAGAAAAATAAAAGGACGAGGAAGCACCTAGCATCCAACCCAAAAAGACTCAAGTGAAGGCACAAAAGAACTATCTAAAGAAAGCTTAAGAGGCCAGATTCTATCATAGTATTCCCATGGAATAGTTCCCATGAGATATGCCCACTCCCAGCCTAATCGTCTGCTTGGAAAGAACATCTGCAGCTATGTTGTATTCCCAATAGATATGCCAGAAGGAGATCTGCTAAAAAAGACCAATTAGATCCTTCACCCGCCTAAGCCCATGAGATAACTCAATAGTATTTTGATTAGGTATTGGAGCTACATCACTTGCAATTTTGATGTTATGAGTTGGCCCTCCTTGTCCTTTTCGTTATTTTGTTTCATTTTTTTATTATCCTTTGTGCGTATTGTTAACAACATATATTTTGTTAAATGGTCACAATATATATGAGATAGATTCCAAATCATGCACAAGTAAGCTAGGGAGAAACACAATAATGATAGCTAGAGTAATGCAATGATTAGTCCATGCAGCCAACCCAACATATCCCTCATTGTACACCATGGTAACTACAGAGGGGAGAGCAAAGACAAGAAGTAAAAGAGAGAATATGAAAAGACATATGGACATCCAACAGTCAATTAATCATGCAAAACAACACTTGTCATTGAAACTAATAGTGAGATGAAAGTCACATAATAGATATCATCTCTACAAATCATGCATATACATACAAAAAGGAGGTTTGGTGGATGCAAGAATAGGGGGGCTAGGTAAAAAGAGACGACGAGAAGAATAAGCAAAGCATAAATAAAAAAGGGGGGCTACAAAAAATGACAAAAAGATGCAATAACCAAAAGGAGGAAACAATGGAGAAGGGAGGTTGTAAAGAAAATATGTTAAAACAAGAGCCACAAAGTGGCTATGTCCCTATGTTGATGCATTGATAGCAATGCAAAAAAGCAACAAGTGAAAGAGCCATTGCGCAACAACTGTGTAGCAATAGTGAGAATGTCATTTACTAAAATTATGACACATACAATGGTTATACAAAATGAAGTTTAAACTAAAACAAGTAAAAAAGTGTTTAAGTAGAATATATGACTGGGATGTTGTATGAGTAATCTTTATCAAAAGAAATTGATACATGGTGTAAATGATGCAAACTAGTGTATAGAAGTTTGGAAAAACTAGGAAAAACAAATTTGTAAATGTCAAAACTTCAAAACACGCAAAACATTTTTATAAACTTTGCATGCAAAATATCAAAGTTTTAAAACATAGGAATTTTTACATATTTATCACATATGCAAAAGAGAATACTGCCAAGTGCATAAGCTATTTTGAGAAATGCGTAAACTACAACTTCGATTTTAATGGCCTAGTGAACAAGAAAATGACAAAATAAGTCCAAGGTTCTTAAAATATAAAAGACTTTTCACTTGCAAATATCAATAGAAGAAAAAGTTGCAAGTATTATTGTATTCTCTACTCTGTAAATAAAAACATTAAGTCATAAAATATTGATTTGCACCAACTGTCTCGAGAAATTCAAGAAATATTTCAATGTAATCTATTTTTTCATCTTTATTCTACATCGAATATCTTGAATCAAATACACCCAAAATTTCAATATTCAAAAAAGAAATTAATAGCATGACCTAAAACTAGTTGTCATAGGAATAAGCTGATGTAGATTTCCAAGTTTACCATTTCCAACAAAAGTGTAGTCGTCTACCTTCTCTTTGATATATGCCATGTCAATTTAAAGATGTTGATGTATGCAACATTGAACCTGCCATGTAAAAAAAAATAGTAAAAAAGAAAGTGAGAGTTTATTAAGTAATTATAATGGATTTTTTATTATTGAATATAATAAAAATAAATAAATATTATTTGTAAAAACAATAATTCTTATACACTTTCGAAGAAATATTAAAATTCATCCAATAAGAAAAATAAATAAAATTTAAAATATATTTATAATACAAAATAAGTAATACAAATAAATATTAATGTGTAAGAAGATAATACATTTATTTTCCAAGTCAAGTCTAGGATCAAGTTTATAATTGACATTTTAATATATATTATCCAAATTAAAGATGGGAAGGTTTATATAGGGAAAAGCTTAAGCTAAGTTCAACAAATTATACAAAATGAAATTTGGAGTTGCAAATAGAATATTACTTGAAGATGTTACCCATTGCATCGTGCAGTTGGTTATAGATCATAATTTTATTCTTTGAAGGGGTTGAAATCACTTTAGAGACTGAAGCTGGAGCAGCATTCTATGTAGGTGTATCATTCTCAAAGGGTGCAGTAGCAGCCTTAATAGGGTTAGTGTTTCCATATCCACCACTTGGTAAACTGTCAAATTATATGTATGTAATATGATTCATATAGCCTTCATTGACATGGTATGCATCATAACAGAAAGACTAAATAACAAATGGTCGGTAGGTTTAGCATTTTTAACAAAGTCAAACAATTATGTCTCAATTTATATGGATTAAAGGCTGTAAAATTCAAATAATAACAAGAAAAAACTCTATGTATTGATATATCTAAGGTCAAATACGTTTAAATGTGTTTTGAAAACCACTCCAGTCTTAGCCCATGGCATACAACTTGCTTGTGAGAAATCTTGATTCCTGGGGACACAAAAATATGATATAATTGGTGGTAACACGTAGAATGCTAAACTTATACGATTCACGAATCTCCAACTTCACTTATTTAATGGCATACTAATTACAATTCTTATAGCGAATAGTTTGAAGGTTGGGAGACCTACCATTACAAGAAAGAAATAGTCCCTGCAACGAAAAAAGAATAACATGTTTCAAGAATGCTTGGCCACCTGTTTATTCTGAACCTTTTGGCTTTATCAAAGGTACACATTCATGTAGCTCTCTCTTTTTCTTTACGTTCATAAAGTATATCTCACGTAAAATATGTTAGCAAAGTCCTTCACAAAACCCTCATATCTTTGGCCAAAACTAGATACCAAATATAACAAAGTTGAATGGTAAATTACAATGAGGGAAAATTATCAGTAAATGAGCTTTTGACATGGATAGGGTTGATATGCTTCTTTCTTCCATAAGAGTTAATTATAAGTAATGCCCTGTTAGGAAGTTGAAGAGGCAGATCCCTCTTGGAAATTAAATTACAAATATATTTTCTCCATGAAAATTGAATTGCAATTACCTTTTGGTTGAATCCTAACATACTTGGGTTAAATTACAACCAGGATTTGATTTGCAAACAAGGGTAAGAGTGTATTAAGACATGTAAATACCAAACCAATAAACAAATCAATTCATAGGACTATATTAAAGATTGAAGAAAAAAATAAGTGAAAATGAGTGCTTACCGTGTTAAAATACCCTCATGGAGAAGCTGGAATTTATAAGATAACTAGTAGAGAGAGTGAGATAAATTACTACGTGACTAGAAAAGTTAGTCACGAGAGTGTTTTTAAGTTAAAAATGACTAAATGAGAGCAACGCAACTAAAAATGACTAATTTAGTCATCGGATAAAAAATACAATTAAATATTTAGTCACACAATTCAATATTTAGTCACACAATTACAAATGACTATAAAAACAATTTACTTCATTTACTAGAAATGTGAAATATACTTAATTTTATATACATTATATAATGCCTCTTTGAAAAACTTTTACTCATCCTATTTAAAAATAATAATCTATACATTTCTTTATTTTCCTCTTTGTTTTGCATCATGAGGAAGAGGAGGGCCAAGAGTTACACTATAACAAGGATAATGATCCATCCATCCCATCCAACTCACCCAACAATCCATCCCAAGCTAGCAAGGGTTCCACTATAAGAAGGCCCACGATCCATCCATCCATCCCATCCATATCACCTAACAATCCATCCCAAGCCAGTCATCCCATCCATCCCATCTAGATCACCCAACAAACCATCCCAATCCAGTCATCCCATCCATCCCATTCAGATCACCTAACAATCCATCCCAAGTCAGTCATCTCATCCATCCCATCCAACCATACCGCACCTATTTATCAAGGAAATTCACTAATTAAAGGTGGCATGTAGGGCCTTTCCCTCTTATTTGATGCAAGCGATAAATCCCTCTTCCAATGGTCGAGCCTACTCGCAAACCCTTATTTGACTTATTTTGGCTCAACATTGTTACGAGAAAGCAAGAAATTCCTTCATTCCCTACTTGTCCATCTCTAAGGGCTTATCATCAATAAAGGATTTTCATCTATGGCATATCATTTGTGGCTTATCATCAATCATGGATTTTAAGTATAATATTCCCAGGAACTAACATGTCCTTCAATGTGTGCTACAAGGAAATATGTGTTCCAAGGAGCTAAATTGCTTTGTGTTCTGCAACATCAGTATTGCAAGGGATTACGAAAGAAGGTAGCATATTTTAGTGCATCGCAATCTCTCTTATCTAGATATGTTCACCCCATATCGACGTGAAGGGTTTTCAAAGATGCTCTCAAGGGTTTGAATTTTGGTTTGTATAGAGAAGCAGATAATCTCATCTCCAACTAGACGGTGCAAGGTATTTTTCATCGATTTTATTGCTTTATTTTGATCTCTTCTGTGTGATTTATCTCCCTTGTTTTCACTTGGTTCTCATAGCTACACTATAGTTTTTTTTAAATTTTGATCTCATGTGCGTGATCCATCATCTCCCTACTTTCTACTAGTTCAGATCTCATGAAAATTATAGAGTACCCATTTGACGCATAATGCCTAGAAGACCTGAAATTAACATTTGCATGAGGCATATGTGGTCCCTTCCTTATATCAAATTAATGAATTATTTCTTACACCCTAGGAAACAATGATTTGGTCATACTCTACTTGTAAATCACTTTGGGAGTGATTTCTTAAAGTGGTATGTTGCCTTGACTTGCCAATTTGTTTGGGTTGTGCCTTATTCTTAGATGTTACAGTGTTCTTCTTAAGGAATGTTCCTCCCTCTTCATGTTTATTGACGTGACACAGATCTAGGCTATGTTGCTTTAGGCCTATTCCTCCCTCTATAGTGTTTGTGTTGTGCTTAGTAATAATGATAGCATAGAGGATTCACCCAACAAAACAATAACTTTAATTGGTAGAATGAAGTCAAAAGCTCATTGAAGAGATGGAACTATTATCCCAGTAATGACAAAAACAAAAAACGAATTTCAAGTAATGTCATGTAAGGCATGATGTTCATGTTTAGACGTATGATTATTTGCCATCAACAACACAAATCGGTGCCCACTATCTTTTCCACCCCCCAAAATCCATTCAGCATAGATATTAAATTTACATTCTTCACTTTGATGCCTCATTCCTTAGCGACAAACTAGATCCACATATTTATAGTCTTGAAGCCTATTTCAATACTAACAACAAGAAAAATAAATATTGTGCATTTCATAGTAGGTCAGGTCACTCTACTAAAGAATGGTGAACATTACAGGCCAAGAAATCCAAGGACCCTCTTTTTGAGTAACAATAAATGGGTGAAGAATTCAAGGTTCCCACTAATAACCACAACTACTATGTAATTCACAACTTGTCCTATTGAACAAAGATTAGTCTTACTACATCACAGAGGCTCGTTTCACTTAATTGTTAGATTAAGCACAATTTGGTATACGTGTTCATTGATAATTGTTGTCAGAAGAATCTTATTTCCTAGAAGTTGGTTGTTGACTTGAAGTTGCCCATTACACCTCATCACAAGCCCTATATGTTGGGATGGATCCAGGATTCTAGGCACTCCTCTATTACTACACATAAATGTTTTGTAACTTCTATTGTCAAGCCTTTTAAGGACATCATTAATTGTGATGTGATCTCACTTAATTGTTGTGACTTGCTCCTTTGGCACTCAATGTCAATATGATTGTGATGGACACTTTGATGGTTATCATATAACTTGGCACGAGGATGATAAAATCTATAAGATCACTTCACTTCTTTACTTTTTAGTAGCCAAGTATTCAAAGAGGTAAAGTTGAATAAGTTTACAACACTGCATCATTAATCAAGTGAAGGAAGATAATAAAGTCAAGTTTTTTCCTTTTTAATATCCAAGCACCTATAAATTCCTATGTTGATGTTTTTGCACGAGACCACTTGGGCCATCAATCATACTATTGATTTGGCCCCTTGTTATTTGTTGCCTAACTATCATCCTTACACTACATAAGACTACTCTAGTTGAAAGTACTAAGATAGAGCATCGAGTACAACAATTGTTGGAGGATGGAAAAATCGAACTCCACATTTTCCCATGGATGTCATGGTCTCATTGTTCCCAATAAATCATAGATTAAGAGGAAATTATTCACAAATTACAATGCTTTGAATAAGATAATGGTCAAGGACGGTTATCCCTCTCTTGGATCGATGATCTACTTAATCAATTGAAAGAGGCTGAGTATTTCACCAAGACTAAATTGAATATCATTTATCACTATGTTGGCATGAGACCCCGAGAGATGTGGAAGACAAATTTTAAAACCATGTTTGGTTTGTGTAACTCCTTTAGCCACAACAATGCCCCAACAACATTCGTTGAGTCATCAATGTCATCCTTTGACCAAACCTAGGGAAGTTTGTTGTTATGTACCTATATGATATCATATCTACAACAACACTTGGGAGGAAGACTCGCAACAAACTTTTTCTATCATGGGCCTGCTCAAGTATAAAAAGCACAAGCCATTAAATCCTTACGAAAGAGACTACATCAAATGATGCTCTCTTTGCAACCAATCCAAGCCTTCCAATTGGAAACTTGGATTACACTATCACTTGATTATAGGTTGGTACCATATCAACCTTACAAATCCATCTCATTAGATTTCATCAATGGTCTAATCACTACACAAAGGAAGCATGGTTGTATTGTTGTCAGAGATTGCAGAGTTTATAAGATGACATATTTTATTCATTTTAATGAATTTGACGGTAGATTAAGGTGTATATCTCTTCTTTAAGCATGTATGAGTCACTTTTGCTTTCTAATCACTATTGTTTCAAATTAATAGTCTATATTCTTCTTTTATTTTGCAAAGGTATTCTAGATTCTTGACACTTATTAGTAGTTTTTGTGGTATTTCCTAGGTTGTCAATTGAGGTTATCTTCTTCATTCTACCCTCAAAATGATGGCTAGACTAAGGTTGTTAACATAACCTTAGTCCACGCTCTACGCATAGATCCGCATAGACCATATTTGCCACCTAAGTCTGTAGGATCTAATCTGGATATGGATTAGGATCTGCCTAGGATCTATCATGGAAATGGATACCTTAAGAAGGAAATGCATCTTGAGCCAATGGGACAAAATCTGTGGAAAATCAAACAAATCTTGAAATTTTGAAATGGATCCTTAGACTTCCATTGCTTTTGTGACCCATCGATTCCCTAAAAAATTGTTTTTAATTAATAAACTTTCAAAACCCTAAACACCTAAAGTTAAAACCATAGAACCCATTCCTAATCAAGGTTTGATCTATCCTTATGTCAATATATGTTATTGGTCTTTGATCTATGAAGGTCTATTCTCAATAGCTTGTAGTTTTGTTACTATTGTTGAGTAACACGGTTGATAGGCAAGTGGTCTCGGTCTCCTTCATAGTTGTTATTTTTCTAGTAAAATGTTCACAATGAAACTCTCGCGCATCAATTGCACTTGGTACATATGTTAGAGGTTCGGAAGACAAGAGATTTTATGTGGCGACTGCCACCACTAGTTGAGCAAAACATTTAATTTAAAAATAAGATATATGAATTATGTATTTTTCTTTTTCTTTTACTTTGATGCCTTTGATGGTATAATGTGTAAGATTATTTTCTTATGCATTACTTTTCACTATGTTTGAAGTTTGTGTGGTACTCAACAAGGGAATTATATGATTTTGGATGTAGTTTAGACTTTGATATTGACATCCATGTAAGGAAGGGAAAATGAGTGTTATTGTAATGCTAAGTTTTGCCTTTTCACAAGAAAAATATATATTGTCACGAGTTATTGAAGGCCGAGTTAATTTTTTACTATACTATACAATTTAGAAGTAAAAGATATTGATTGCTTAATAGAAAAATGTCAATGTTTTAAGGATAGAAAACTGGTAAAGATAGTGTCAGTGTGATAGCAAACTACAGAGTCGGTACCAAGGATCCACTCTAAGAAAGTCATGAAATTTTTCCTAATGGAAGTTGGCACTCTGTAGTATATAAACTAGGCAATTTATAGATTTATTCAAGAAAATATATAGAATCCATAACTATTGTTGAACAAAAGCAACTTTATTAGGCTATTTTGGGGGGGAAAAGGCAGCTCCAACATTGATTACATACATGCCATTGAAGTTGGGTTTACAATGGATGAGGCTAGATTGCTATAGATTATTTGAAAAAGAGAAACCCTCATTTGAATGAATGCATCTGGGACTTGTTGTCAAATTGCTATCATTGTTTTGCTTTGAGTACCTGCCATTTTCTCAAAAGCCTTCATCCTTTGCTCATCCAACCCAACCAATTGTTCTATCCTTGCCTGCACTACCTGCTGATTTGAAGTTAAATGTTGCAATGACTTGTATACAAGAATCTTAAAGTTTATGGGCAAGGTCACATCCATTCCATAGACTATTTCAAAAGGACTTTGACTTGTAGATTTTTTCCTAGTGACGCGGTCTTCCCAATGGGAAAACTTTCACTTGTTGTCTCAAAATTTATTATTGTCTCCAAGGGACTTACTTATAATATTCATTAGGTATCTTGTTGCCATGTTCTATCAAGTGATTCCCCTGGGAATAATAATTTAATGAATGAAAATTAATTATTCCATAATCCAGATGAAACCTTAGAAATTCAATGGACTCGAAGGCTTGGGCACTATATGTAGTGATTTTAGTAGGAACTCCAAATCTGGTGATGATCTTTTCTTATACTAAGTTTATTATCACTTTGTTGGTTGCCTTCTTTGTAGGGATTCATCAACCCACTCGATGTAATAATAAGTGGTGGTGGTGATCCATTTATACCCAATACTTTCATTTTCATGGAGGTTACCAATAAAATAATCCAACTCCCGTCATTGGAAAGATGCTTCACTGTTACGTTAAAGGAAAGGGTGCAACATAGACCATTCTCTCTCATGAACAAGCCCAATCCTAGGTGATTCGCAAATACATTTAGCTAGCATAATGAACCAACAAAATCACATGAAAATCATTTCCCAATCCGCAAGATAAATTCCTCTCTACCTTGATGGAGATCAAATTAGTTGGAATGGAAATTCCAAAAGATATATTTTATTTATTGAATTGATGATTTTTACAAGGAGTACAATGCGGCTTTATACACATCAAGGGTCATCATTAAATTATGTGACCTATCAAGTTGTTCAATAGTAAATAACAAATTACCAACTAAGTCACTAAACTATTTAGTTTTATTATAAGCCATCCCTCTCTGGAATACTTCATCCACGAAGTATTCCAGAGGATGGGTGGCGCGAATGAAAATCTTCATTTTCCCATGTAGCTTCATCATCTGGTAAGTTTCTCCACTTGATAAGGTATTCATTGATTGATCTAGAGTGAAGTGTTATGGTTTTAATTTCCAAAATGCATTATGGATCCAACACTAATTTTCCTTCATAATCTAACATAGGCAATTTAGTTTGTATGTGAGTGGTTGAGTCGAATTTCTTCTTTAGGCATGACACATGGAAGACGTCATGTATTTTTCCTATATTTGGGATGTCTAGAGCATAGGCCACTTGTCCCACTCGCTTTCGAACTTGATATGGGCCATGGAACTTGGGTGCAAGTTTAAGATATTTGGAATTTTTTAGTGAAGTTTGTTTGTATAGTTGAAGGCAAACAAACACCCAATCGCCCACTTCAAATTCTCGATCGGTTCTTTTTTAGTCTACTTGTTGTTTCATGAGGTTTCTTGCTTGTTTGAGATGGTTCTTCAAAATGCGGATGACCTCATCGGATATCGCTAGGTAGTCTCTTGCTCCTGGAACTTTGAATTTGTTGATGGCATATTCTTTTGTTGTAGGAGGTGGATAGCCATACAAGGCTTCAAAAGGTGACATTTTTGTTGATGTATGATATGTACTATTGTACCACCATTCTGCAGGGTGTAGCCATTGTACCCATTGAGTTTGTCGGTCATTCACAAAATTCCATAGGTATCCTTCAAGGCATTTGTTTACTACTTCCGTTTGTCTATCTGTCTGGGGGTGGTACGAGGTACTCATAGTTAATTTGAGGTCCCAACTTGGTGGAACAATTGTTTCCAGAAGTTACTGGTAAATCTGGGGTCCCTGTCACTAACAATAATCTTGGGAAACCCATGGAGCTTAAATATATTCTTTACACAACAATTCGCAACTTGGATTGCTTTTGCTTTGGATGAAATACTAATGAAATGAGCATATTTTGTTAATACGTCAATGACTACAAATATACTATCCTTTCCTTCTAATATAGGAAGGTCGGTGATAAAATCCATGGATACGTCAAACCATTTTTTGGGATGGAATATGAAGGGGTTATAGAAGACCGGGAGGAGCCACCGTTACGAACTTCTGCCTTTGACAAGTATCACATTCAACCACATATTTATGGATATCATTCTTCATTCCCTTCCAAAAGAAGGATTGGCGGATATTATGATATGTTTTAAAGAAACCAACATGGCGTGTTGTTGGGGAATCATGGTTCTCTTTGAAGACTTAAGTTTTGAATTTTGATGAACTCGGTAAATATATTCTTTATGTGTACCATAGTATGTCTTTTTCCCATTAATATTTAGAGTTTCTTGCTTTGTTGTTTTCAACTTCTTCAATTAGCTTCCTTGTCTCTGGGTCTTTCACATACTCACTTTGGACTTCTGAAATCCATTCAGGAACAACTATGGGTATGACACTCAATGAAGCATCACTCTCATGCTTTCTTGATAAGCTGTATGTAACCCTATTCTCCTTACCCTTTTTGTACAAAATGTCTAAATCAAAGACTTGGATTTTGCTTACCCATTTTAGTTGTCCGGGAGAGAGATTTTTTTGAGTTAGAAAATACTTTAGGTTGTTGTGGTCTATTTTAACAAGAATTTTTTCCCCAGACAAATATTACTTCCATTTAACAAGGGCATGCATTATTGCCAACATTTCCTTGTCGTATGTTGATTTTGTTTGCTCACTTGGTTTTAACTTTCAACTTTCGAAAGCAATGGGATGTTTATATTGCATGATAACAACTCCTAAGCCTGTTCTTGAAGCCTCCTTCAAGGATGAATGTCTTTGTAAAACCAGGAGCGGCTAACACTTGTGTGGATGTCGTTAGGGTTTTCAATTGTTCAAAACAAGTTTCTACATCTGTATCCCATCTGAAAGCATCCCTTTTTAATAGTGATGTTAGGGGTGCTACAATTTGGGCATAGTTGCGAACAAATCTTCTATAATAACCTGTTAGACCCATAAATCCTCTTAATGGTGTAATTGTCTTGGGGGACGGCTACTCTGTGGTCGCCATAATTTTTTTGGGATCGACCTTAATGTCATTGACAGAAACAATGTGCCCCAAAAATTCTATTTCTTTTTGCTCGAAACTACATTTTGTTTTGTTAGCATAAAAATTGTCTTCTTCTAGAAGCTTCTATATTGTTTCTACATGCTTGAGGTGCAAGTTCCAATTTTTACTATAAATAAGGATATCATCAAAAAACACTAGCACGAACTTCCTTAGGTAAGGGCGAAACAAGTCGTTCATTACTGCTTTAAATGTTGCCGAAGCGTTGGATAATCCAAACAACATCACTAGAAATTAATATAAACCTTCGTGGGTTCAGAAAGCTGTTTTGGGGATATCTTCTTCTCGAATACAGATTTCGTAAGATCCTGATTTTAAGTCTAGTTTAGAAAAATATTTTGCACCATGTAGCTCATCGAGCAGTTCGTCAACAAAGGGAATGGGGAATTTATATTTTATGGTGACTTTGTTTAATGCTCGATAATCAATGCAAATTCTATACGATCCATATTTTTTCCTAACGAGTATGACTGGTGCAGAGAAAGGAATCTTACTACGTGTGATTATTCCAGCGTCTAATAGTTCCTGCACTAAACGTCTGATCTCTTATTTGTTCCTGTGAGATTGTTTGTAAGACATTTTTCTAATTGGAGTTGATCCTGACATCAACTGGATGATGTGATCCCTAGAACGTGGTGGAGGGAGACCATGAGGAGGGTTTTGGAAGATGTCACTATGTTCCCCCAGGAGTTGTTCTAATTCATGTGGATCGATATTTTTTCTTTTGTCAGTTGTTCTTTCCATAGCATAGTAGTGTAAGAAGAAGGCTTGCGCTCCCTTTTTTTTATCATATTTTTCATTTTATTGGATGAGACAATTTGGGGAGGGGGGAAGTTAATACTGCAAAGCTTATATTTCCTCCCATTTTCATAGAACCTTATGAATTGTTCTCGTAAGTTTAATCTGACTGTCCTCAACGTTTCCAACCATTGTGCACCTAAAACAATGTCAACCCCTTAGATTTCCATATCATACATTGCTGATCTTCGCTTGCAGTCATTTATAGCTAGTTCTACTTTATGGCATTTACTGTCGCACGGTGTGGTCTTGTTTCTTGGTGTCGATACTTGGAAGTTAGCGGTAGGGTAGATGAATATGTTTAATTGTTTTGCTACCCTGGAGTCTATGAAGTTGTGTGTACTCCCACTATCGATCAACACCGTCACCTTAATGTTTTTGACATGGCCAAACAATTTGAGGGTTTGAGGTTGAGAAAAATCTGTCATTGCAGCCACTAAGAGCATTGGTGTGATGTTAGCCTCCTCTTTTCCAGTCTCATCGCTATCTGACTCTGTGTCGGAGGAAGGTGCGTCGCTTGATTCTTCATCATTATCGTCACTTGTATTACTTTTTTTTTTCGCACAAGAATATATTCTTATTTTTGCACTTATGTCCTGGACGCCAATTAGGGGCATTACACTTACGACATGGATTGTCATCCTTTTCCCATTTTGTCTTAGGTGGGGTGGTATATAAACCGAGGAATGTTGTGACTTTTTTTATTTTATTTAGTTAATTTTGCTTTTTGATAGGCTTGTTCCACATCTTTGATGTGTAATAATTTTATCTCACTTTGGATACTATGTTTTATCCCACCAATGGCAATTTGTAGGAGTCATTCTTCAGTTATATATTGGACACAAGTGGCCATGACCAATAGATTGCTAAAATATTCATCCACGGTTCCTTCTTGTTGTAAACGAGTGAGCTTGCTATAGATTTAGGCTTCTTCCATGTCTTGAAATCGTTTAAAGAATTTTTTCTTGAAGGTGTCCCAGACTCTAACTAGTTTTCCACCCTTCATTGTCAAGTCCCACCTTAAGAACTAGTCACAAGCGATTTTATCCATGTACATTGCTGCAACATTCAATTTGTCATCGTCGCCATAGATATTGGACATTTCAAAATATTTTTCAATTTTTTTAATCCACCAAATCGTGTCTCGATTATTTTTGCCATCGAACCTTGGTAAATTGATATTGACCTTGTGAACGATGTTGTGGGTTGGGCATGTATGTGATTTATTGCCTCGTTTAACTTGGCCTCTCAGTGAGAGAATTTTGAGTTTTAGGTTGCGAATGTCCTCATCTTTTTGCTCAAGCTTTGCCAGTATCTTTTGAACTGGATCATCTTCTGACTTTATGGATGCATCCTTGTTCTGTGGAGGGTTTCTCTCCGTATTTCTCATATTCGTGTTGCTAATTTTGGATTGGAGATAGGTTAACTATTAAATATTTTATTACAATAATAATAATTATTAATAATATTATTATATGCAACAAATAATAATTTTAATAGTTCTATTTTTTTTAAATTAATATTAAAATAATAATAATAAATAATAATATTATTGTCATTATTATTTAATATTATATATCTTATGGAATCGGGAAGATGGCAGAAGAGAAGGCGAAGGTGGTAGAATGGAGCACGTAGAGGGGAGAGTGGGTGATTGGGTGGCAGAAGAGTTGAAACCGTGGAGCGATTCTAGGTGTGGGAAGGTAGTGGAGGTAGGAAGTGGGAGATGGGACGTAGTAGCTATGGAGAAGGAAAGAGCAAAGGGGAGCAACGGACACTGAAGCACACATAGGGGAGAGTGGGCGACTGGAAGACAAATGGGCAGGAAAATGGAGCACATAGAGGCGAGAGTAGGCGACGAGTAGGGTACAGTGAGAGAGCCAAGAGGATGGGCAATTGGGAGGTGGACTGTGTAACGCGTGGGAGTTGGAGGCACGAATGGGAGGATTGGAGTGAATGAAGAAGAGTGTGGGATTGCGTATGCAATGGAGGAAGGAGATGAGGGGGAAAGAGGGATGCAAGGTGGAGCAGGTGAGATCACAAGAGAAATGGGAGTGCATAGGTGGATGATAGTAGTAGGAAGCAATTGTAGTTCGGGTGTGGAGGGAGAAGGGATTGGCAATCAACGAAAGAAGAGGAATGCGTAGGAAGAGAGGAAATTGAATGGAATGGGAAGGATGGTGTGTGCACAGTGGAAGAGAAAGTGGTGAATGGAGTTTAGCGTGTGGGTGTAGGGAGGGATGTGTGCCGACGAGGAGTGGATGCGAGGAAGAGATGGGAGAGGATTGAATGGGCCACTGTGGAGAATGAATAATGCTTAGATGGAGATCACTGAGCTCTGATAGCTCTGATATCAAATTAGAATGGAAATTTCAAAAGATATATTTTATTTATTGAATTGATGATTTCTACAAGGAGTACAATGCGACTTTATACAAATCAAGGGTCACCATTAAATGATGTGACATATCAAGTCATTCATTAGTAAATAACAAATTACTAACTAAGTAACTAAACCATTTATTTTTATTACATTAGTTATGTTTGATATGTATTAGTACTAGTCCAATGCTTTAAGTTGGAGTTATGTGTAATATGGACCATATATGTCTTATTATGGAAATAAGCTAGACCTATGAGATAGATCACTAAGCTAACCTGGTAAAGCTTGTTTGTTATCATTATATTATGGGATAAGAATTAGTCACAAGAATATACGATCTTAGTTATTGTACTTGTTATACTATTTGAATATGTAATCATAGCAATAAATGACACCAACCTTATGTATTAAATATGTAAGCATTGTGTAACATGTATACAAAGTTTCTCGGATGCGGGTGACTACTCCACGGATCAGTGACACACCCTCCCTCGATCCGAGCAACGGACGCGTGGCAATTATCATGGTAATCTTGGCTGTGAATACACTTTCGAGAACCTTCGTTGTCCTCCAAGCGTGGGAGTAGAGCAGACTGTTACCTCTGCACCTGCGACGTGGGGTGGCGAAGATTTGGTTCAATCCTAGCCTTCAAGGCTCTACATCGTCACTCATGGCTCATACTATGGCAGGGAGGGAGAAGGTTTTGAGCACGGCGATGTGGTATTTGGACATAAGGGTTCGATTCTGCTCTAATAAGCGCACTCTTTGGCTTGTTGAGCGCTTGAAAATTCACAGTGCATCCACCACCTCGAACTGTATCCTACAAATTGATAATCTATGGCAGAAGAAACACATCAAGGTTAGCATGTCGCGGTAGCATGGAACTCCCAGAAGAGCCACCTTGGGTAGAGGAAAATCTCAGCGAGGTTGTATTTTTCAGGTGGCAGTGGACTATGAACCACATATCTCTGACAGGGCTCGCGTCCTCGTGGAAGCTTGGGAGAATTGTGTTCTAAATCAGAAGCTTACAACGGGTTAGGATGGTATCCAAATCAATCACTATTGGCTTATGAAGAACATGCTATGCAATTTAATGGAGGATATGCTTATGAATTGGGTGGATGCGAGAGACATGGTTCAGACGGTGAAGACCAGAATCTCAGAGATCGATGCTCAGCTCACGGAAATGGAGAGCTATTTCGCTTGGAAAGGCACTGCAGGTATCTCAGGCCACGATGGTCTGAATGGAGGCAGTTGTGACCGGGGTGGTGGAGGTAGTGGTAGCGCTATGGGTGGCTTGGTTATGCCCAATGGTGGAGGTAGTGGAAGTGCAATTGGGTGCACCAAGGTGCCTCCTCCTGCTCTGTCCTTCCCCATCCCCTCGACGGTGGAGCTGTTATTCAAGCGTTTGAAGGCGATGGTTTCCCAGCAGCGTGCTCTGCCACAGCAATAGCCTCGGATGCCTCCGAAAGTTGCCACCAATTCACATAGCAAGTCGCAAGAGGAAAGATGGGCCTGCCCCATAACTGAAGAAATTCCAGACATTCCACCTGTCTGATGACCAAGCCGTCCAGGTTTTTTGGTTTTTTCATATCGTGTCGAGTGATTTTTTATGGACGTTATTATACATGCCCGTGTCTATTTCCAGGCCTATGTCTATGTTTATTTCTGGGTCAATTTCTGTGTCTATTTCTGGGCCTAGGTCTATGTCTATTTCTTGGTCAATGCCTGTGTCTTTTTCCGGGCTCTTGTCTTTGTTTCTGTCGATTTACTGTTAAATTATGTAACTATGTCTATATATTGGCCTCGACATTTACTTTTAAAGTGGAACAATATCAATTCTGGCTCTCTTAGACGACCATTTTTTGAGAGGTCGAGGTGGTGGCTTCACCGCCCGTGACCTCCTCTGGTCATGTTGACATATGTAATTTTTGCCTCTATAAAACATGTATACAAAGTTCACACGTATTATGGTGATATAATGTGATTACAAAGGTTATCAAGCTTATGAAATTGGTTAGTAAGAACACATGGCTCTTAGTTATATGAGGTTATGATACTTTATCCCTATACCTTGTCATTCTGTATATTATGGATATCACTGGTTACTCATGTTTCATTACGGTGTTGCTTTCTTCCTACTAATATGACATCATTAAGACATGTATCATACTGGTAATTACAGACATTTCACTCTAATAATTAAGGTATTTGTAACAAGTAGTGGTTTAGTTCATACTACACTCATATCCTATCTGTAGGAAGGTGTGTTTACTTTATCTCAGTAAGTAGGTTCAATTCCCATTACTCATATGTTATGATGAAATCTCTATGTCCATTCTATATGATATATGTGTAACAGTTTGAGTGATAGTAGCATAGCCATGACGCTTAGAGATCAAGTCAAACCAATACATGCATAATAGTTCGAAGATCTTGTAATCATTATGAGGGAGACATGTAAGCATAACTAAACATGCAAGTATCTTCATAACTAACACCCTGTTCAACATATTAAGTCTAACTTACTCTTAGTTGTGGTTCTGTAATAAAGCTCAATTACAGAAACACCTAGTATCAGAATTGACAACATAGCCACATTAGATAAGTCGAGAAAAAAGGTCGTCCCTCTGAGACTCTATTTTGGTTTGATAGATACAACAATTGCGACTTTAATTTCCTAATCTATAAAATATCAATCGTAGTAATCAATGGGCGCTTCTTTTTTACGACACAAATATCCACTTGTATATGCTTTATGGCTACAAATAACCACATTCACAAACTCTCTTTTATTTTTCTTTATTAAAAATTACAACTTTGCTTGTGAAAACTTCCTTAGTTACTCTGTCCAATATGTGTGAGCAGTCTCTTGGTGCCTTCTCTAGTCACAACAATTCCTCAATTCCTTTACCTACTTCCTTGGTTTCTCCTCAACATGGCTTCAATACCATGTGAGATTTACACACACAAACATGGATTGAATACACAATAATGAGAAAAGGTGGACTTGTTCATTCATTAGATGATGCAATGTCTCATTACATACTAGGATAGATAAGTACGTTAACTAGATCCCAAGTACCTAACTACTAACCATGACGGGCCAATGAATTGCAACTATAAAACTGAATCCCTTGGCTCATTACTTAAATTATAAAGCCGAGAGTTTGTACATCCTTAAGAGGTACAGTGCACTATATATGCGGTTGCAAAGGAATAATTCGTCCAGTAGTATAAAACCTCAATTCAATTCTATCTAAAGCAATACTGGTAAAAAACAAATAGAAATCAATCTAAAACCTAGGAGTTGCAAGAAACATGGATCTTCATTATGTAGTCATGCACATATCCTTTGTTAGTTATTTTCAGAGACAAGTTTTAAGAAACTCTTCGCCTAGTTTTCAATAAACATTTTGAAAGACTTCCCAATCTACCCTACCATCAACGTACTAATCCCTATATTGTTATTTGACTAGTTTTGATATTAAAATATCATGTGACAATAAATTAACTTTAAATTGCAGAAATGCACTTTAATCTAAGGGTTGTAAGAAACATGGATCTATATCAATCAGTCAGGCACATATCCTTTGGCAGTTGTTTTCATAGATAGGTTTTAGGAAACTCTTCACCTAGTTTTTAACAAACCTTTTGAAATGCTTCCCAATCTACTATACCATTAACATACCGATCCCAGACTATTCTTTGCCTAAATGTTGATAATAAGATCTCACGTGTAAAGGAAATGAAGTGGAAAGACAAAGAAATATTAATATGATAAACATGAAAATAAATCTAATCGAATACAACAAGGAAATATAATCTACTGTTGAAATCCTAAAGAAAGAAAAAATGCGCAAAAAAAGGGAAATAAATTAGAAAACAAGAAACTACTTACAAAATGCAGAACTTCTACAATCTATTGCAAAAATGAGGGAAATATCTATCTTAAGTCGAATTTCAAAATTAAGAAATGAAATACACAACTGAAAGGAAAGGTATCCGGGGGTCCACAGTGCTTCCCTTGAGTGGGCCCAACCGAAGAGAGCTCCTGGAACGCTCACTAAACTAACTATTTTAAAGATAAATCAAGAGTAGTTTTTATTCAGTAAAAGTCTGCCATTAAAACAAGGCAACAAGTCGCCTCTTACAAATTCGCCTTGACTAGCAAGGGATAGAATGGAAAATATTTGAGAGAAGAAAAATGATTGAATGAATGAATATCTCATGCTATCAGATGCACCATTATTTATACAAAAATAACTCAAAAACTGCTCATGCAAATCAACTCCTTGATTTGTGGAAGTTGTCACAGTTAACCTGTAATATGCGTGCAAGCTGGTAGGATCGATTTGATCTTTAGAAATTCAACTTTGCCTCCATGATTTCAACTTGAGATGACATTGAGTTCTTCTTCCATGTCGTAGCAGCTCATGATAATAATCGACACTTAAGAAAATTGTCCATGCAATCAACTCCTTGATTTGTGGGAGTTGTCACCCAGTTAACTAGAAATATGCATGTTGATTTTGTGGGATTGATTCACCCTTTTAGGAATTCAACTTGGAATTAATGATTTCATCTTTGGATGAGCTTGAGTCCTTCTTTATGTTCTGAAGATCATGAGAATCAAGAGGGGGCATAATCCCTTAAATCTCTCCACCAAACTCTAGTCTTAACTAGTGAACTAGTTGATAAGGATTAAGTTGTTTTTTGTAACTTGATCTCTTTCACTTAGCTTTTAGATAATATCCACCTACAACTCCATCACAAATGAATAATACTTTTACAAATGTTAGCATATTATCTCAATAAATAAATCAAATGAATAAGCAAATTAAGTAAAATTACTAATTAAATGTCAAGATATTCATTAAACAAACATGCATAGGCTTTTATAAAGAATATCATAATGTTTTATGCAACTTAGATTCTTATGCCTCACTAACAAGCCTTAGGTATGACCAAGATGGGCAAAATAATGTTCCATTTATGGGGCTCATCAAAGTACTTCATTAATGACTACCTTAAATGCCCTATTATTACGTTACTTTGTTAGTGAGGGTTTATGACTCATTTGTTCTAAGTTCTATATATGACCATTATCTCCAACATTTATAGGGGCTAATTTTGACCTTCAAATCTTCTGAAGAGGCCAAATTAACCCGAAAATGATCAAACTTTTGGATTCAGTTTAGAAAAAATATAAATTCACTACATATAATATATATATTGGATGACCCTCTACTGCATAAAATCATTCATTGTTAATTTCTAGCCTTTTGGATGGGTGATAAGTGCTATGGAGTTATGGAGTGATATGTGAAATATATATTGTAAGTATTAAGTATTGTGCAAGATTGTTGGTAATAACAATACACAAGGTTTGTTTGAACCATAGTTACAGAACCATATGGTCTCGAATGGAACCAGTTGGTCTGGACCAATCTAGACCCTCCAACCCCTAAATTGGGGCCTAAATTGGACTAAATAATTGAACCAATGGTTCAAACTAGTTCACAATTAGTTCTCAATTGGTTCAAACAAGTTTGGTTGGTTCAGGACTGATGACGATTCCAGGGTAGGGAATGAAAATGAAGGGAAAAATAACAAAAGAAAATCCCCTTCCCCTTCCCTCCCAAACCATAAAACAAACAAAATTTACTTCAGATTAAACTCATACAACTCCTCGAAATTGGCAAATTATACTTGTAAAATGCAAGTAACATAACATTTATTTCACTAGAAAAGGGCACTCCATTTTCAGAGGATCAAGGGATATATAACAAGCTGACATGGTGGGAACAAATAAATAAAGGAAAGAAACTTACTTACAACAAAAAGTTCTTAATTGTTCTCCCTATATGATATATGCTATGTATTTAATTTCTTCTAATTCCTATTGAAAAGTTGTAGTTGAAGCCGACATTATGAGTACTTATGTTGAGTTTAAAATTATTTTTTCCCAATACATTTTCCCATTTTACTATTGGAGACATTAAACTTGAGACTTGCTTGACATATAACTTAGAAGTGAAAGTGAAATGGTTTCTTTACATGTTCGAGTCAAACTGAAACTCTTAGATTTGCATAAATATTCTTTGTTAGGATTTCTTGTTCTAACTATTTATATGGCTAGGTTTTTAGTAAATTAACTCCGTCGGGATATGCAATGTCCTAGCCTCTAATGGATAAACCTTTCCATGAGAACATTGGCATTTTTTGTGCAACTTGATATTTTAACCATCTAATTGATCCTTAATAATATACAACGGTTTTGGAATTTATTTCTTAGCGGACCTCAGGAACATGAAAGCAATAGATATTTAAAGATGATCTTGGAAATGGTCTGTTAGAAGTAGACATAAGACCTAGATAAATTACACCTTATATTTCAAAGAAGGTTGAAGTAAGTCTATACTCCCTTAAACTATTCGTTCAATATTTTTTATTATTATTATCTTTTTGAGGGTTACATGTCCCTAGCTCCCACAACAGCTGCTTATCGAGTAACACAATTTATATAAATTTCATTACATATATATTAATATTGGAATATAAGGTAAGCATAAAATGGTTCAATGGAGTAATTGTAGTAATTAGAATTTTTATAGCATGGGATATGTTGGCTCAATCTTGTTGGTAAGCATGTTCATGTCAATTTTTTTTGTCCTTTTTCCCTCTTTTCTTATGTTATGTTATTCTTATTACCATTAGAGTAATGGGCACCCTTAACAAAGAAATTTGAGGCTTTATCTCGTAGAATGGAAAGTCAAACCACCATAGATTTCATCTAGTCGATTAGGATATTGATCGATGCCCTAGATATCATGGAGGGTTAGGATTTCAGGATCCTCGTTGAATGAATATTACAATGGGGGCCAAACTGTTGTGGATGTTGATCTCCGAAAAAAGTGAATGGTGGAAGGACATAGGAAAAAATATATGGGTAAGAATCGATTGAGGTATCTTGATGGTCACCACCTAGAGGGTAGTGCAACTGGTATATGGGAAGTCTGCAAGGCCATTGGATCTCTTATTTTGAACCATCTATATTGGGTTCCTAAAAAAGGGAAGGGAATCAAGATGTGGAATGATAAAATTCTAGGGCGCACTCCCTTGGGAAGTAGACAGGGACTTCATGATATATAAAAAAGGTTGACTGCATGGTTTTTCCTCCCTTTAAGATACATCGAATTGGATGCAATCACGTCTTTGGAGCGGATGGAAGGACATAGATGTTCCTAAACATCTCCGTTATGACCGTAAATTGATTCTTTAATATAAGCTTCTAACCTTCGGATGGGAATTTTTTGTAAATTTTGGTTGTTCTAGTTTTTTTAATATTAACTTAACCGTTTTCGTGAAAAAAATAATAATTAGATTTTTTTTAACGCAAACAGATAAGATTTTTTTAAGTTTATTTATTTTATGAAACCAGAAATTACAAGGAGGTCGAGCTAATGACTCCACGACCGATTACACATAGAGCAAAATTGCCACTCGAAGAAGATCATAATTGTTACAAGACTCTCAAAAGATAAGATTCATGTAATCATGACACATCAAAATGCATCCTAATTACGGTAACAAATGGACTAAGATGGTTTCGTCGTTGATGCCGAGACTTCCTTGGAGCATCAGACAGGCTTTATTGGCCAGAATATCTGCTTGATTATTCAACTCACGCAGGATGTGAAAAGAAGCAGCCCTGTCAAAATCTTTTAAAATATTTCTGATTCTCTTTAAGATTTTGTTCAAAGAAGGATTGTTAAAATGATCCTCAGAATTCAACTTTTTTATCAATAACTCTTGAGTCTCCGAAAATATGAATTGACTTATATTTGAGATCTTTTACAATCTGGCAGGCCTTCAAAAGACCATAGCATTCTGCTTGATTATTCGAGCATATTCAAAGACCCCAACAAAAACATGTTTCAATAGATCTGTCTGAAGATAGGATCACTCCACCTGCTTCAGAAATTCTAGGATTACCCTTGGAAGCACCGCCGAATAATATAGTGGGGATAACATTCCTCTTCCACCATAAGGATAAAGTTGCAACATTATCTCTAAACCGCCAGAAAGGGAGGAGCTGGTTTTTTAATTGGGACACTCCTTACACCATTAAAGCAAGGACCTAACCATTCGACTGCTTCGAGAGGAAGAGAAGTATTACCCGAGATTCCAACAGATTCCACAATAAAATCTTTCGCTCTTGCCGCAACATTAGCAAGATTGAATGATTTATTACTGAAAATCCACTCGTTTCTGGCAGTCCACATAGACCACCAAATAAAATTTGGCACAGATTACTAGATTTTATTCCAATCAGCGTTAATATTTAATTTGAAGGGATTTTGATATTTCCACTTGCTAAAAAGAAAGGAACAACATTTTCAGGAGAAACAGAGACATGCAGACCATGAAGGACACTCCCCCACACGATTTGTGAAAACCAATAGTCAAGGAAAACATGGTTAGAAGTTTCAGCAGCTGAGTTGCATAAAATACACCGGAAAGGACCATTGAATCCACGCTTAATTAAATTATCACAGTCAGAACACGTTGGTGAATGAGCAGCCAGGGAAAAAAATTTACCTTAGGCAAGAAAAAGGCATCCAAAATGTCTTTCCAGAGAGAAGACGGCCATAATGAAGGATGAGAGTATTGTAACATAGAGAATCCATGGGTAGTAGAGTAAAAGCCAGTGCACCCCTACCCCCATTGATCTTTATGCAAATGATGGACATGAGCAATGCCTGAAAGCGAGGATAACAACAACATTTTTAAAGGCTGAAGTGGTTCTAGAAAGACTGGCAGCGTCCAACCTGTACAGTTCCCATCACCATCCCAAGAGAAAATTTCATCTAGCCTAGTAATGCGACGATTATAAAAAAGAGACCTGACAAGATTTACAGAAATTAGGAGGAAAGAGGGGGATTCCCAAGTATACTATCTTCCCAACAAAAAATTCTCGAACAATTACCAGGGATTCTAAATAGCTGCTATTGAATGTGCTTTAATCCTTTTTTATGAGAATTCCAAATTGGTGTACCTTGAGGAAGATTTTATGCTTTTAAGTTTATCAATGAACCTCCCTTTAGATATTTCAACCAAAAAATATTGCTAACTAGATGCTTTTTATCAGCAAACAACTGCCAAATGATTTTTCCACCCATGGCCAGATTTGCTAAGCCAGGATCCTGAATCTACAAACCACTTTCCGATAGTGGTCTTTTGACAATGTCCCAACTGACTAAATGAAGCTTTCTCTAGTTGCCTTTACCTCCATTCCAATGGAAATCTCGTAGAAGCTTGAAAATATGAGACATGATGGACTTCAGAGAAAGCAAAAGAGAGGATTGAAAGGTGGGAAGGGTTGAAAGAACAAATTTAATCAAAATCAGCTTACCAGCCTTGGTTAACCATTGGCCACCCCAGGAAGCAATTTTAGATTTAATCTTAGGAATAAATTCAAACTAGAGAGAAGGAGGGCTAGGTCCGAGAGTTAAAGGTAAACCCAAATATTTAATCTTTTCCCACTTATAAAATCCAAGGAATCCCAAGGAGTGGGCAATTCTTCGAATTGTCGGATGAGCAACATTCCAACCATAAACAACACTTTTTTTTTGTTTATCAAGGATCCTGAAATTAAACAAAAAATTTGGAGGATTTCATTAAAGGCCCGAGAAATATTTAATGAGGCCCCACCAAGAAGAAGCTAATCATCAACAAAGAGAGCATGGTTAATAGGATCCACTCCCCCTACAATCTTAATACCTGGAATATAACCTGCTTCCTTTTCCACTGTGAGCCTCCTGCTAAGACTTTCTGCCATCAGGATGTAAAGAAAAGGAGACAGAGGGCATCCTTGACGAAGTCCTATGGAAGCTTGAAAGAAATCTGAAGGTTTGCCATTAACCATAGGTGCTATCCAGGGCCTGTCAGTGCAATATTTTATCAAGTTAACAAATTCGTTGCTGAAACCGAAAGAGAGAAGGACTTTATAAAGGAAGGAAAGCTTGACACGATCAAAGGCATATTTCATATCGTGTTTGATAAGTATTCCTTTCTCCTTTCTGAGAAAACTGGAATGGAGGGCTTCTTGAATTTGAATTACATTATCAACTAGGTGTCTACCTTTTACGAACCCCCCCTGGAGAGGAGAAATAAAATTCCCTAACAAAGGTTTGAGACGATTAGCTAAAAGTTTAGCAAGAAGCTTGTAGGAGGCATTACAGAGCAAAATAGGACGAAACCTATCAAAAGAAGCAAGGTTAACCTTCTTAGGGATTAAGGAAATAAAAGTGGAGTTAGTGCATCCTCCAACTTTGGCTTTTTTTTAAAGGATGTCACCATGCGAAGCAGATCAGATTTAATGATATTCCAACAAGCTCTGTAAAAGTGGAAGGAAAAGCCATCTGGGTTTTTTCCGGCTCCATTGCCCAAATGACTTCAAGAATTTCATTTTCAGTGAATGGCTTCATTAGGCCAGTATTGCCCTCTGGACTGACAATAGAAGGAATATTGTTTAAAAAATCTGCAGTAACTTCAGCATTAGAAATTCCATCCTCATGGAAACAAAACTGGTAATGTTTTCTTGCAACCTACTTTAAAGGTTCATGACCTTTAATGATTTCTCCCTCTATGGATATTTTCGATATATGATTTCGTGTGAGTCTTGCTCTACATTGGCAATGGAGAAAGGTAGAGTTTTTGTCATCGGTTAGCAGGCAAAGGCTACGCGACTTCAACCTTAGATATTCCTCTTCCTGTCGAAAATAATGAAAAGTTTTATTTGAGCACACTGTTCTAATGTCAACTGAGCTTTGGTAATTTCGACATCCTCCGTTCTTAGTTGAATATCTTCAAGTTCCTGAACATTCTTTTTCCTACTGCTCATTGGAGAATTAAGCGATTTCTTAGCCCAATTCTTCAAAGAAGTCTTGGTGTTCTTTAATTTATGCTCCCAAATAAAACTAGGAGATCCTTCAATATAAATAGACCAAGATTGAGACACAGTTTCCCATAATCCATCTCTTTCAATTCATAGAGGACTGAAGCAGACGGGTATCGAGCCAAGAACTTCCTCTTCTTCAAATATCAACGAGATGGGATGGTGATCCGAGGTTAGTTTTGGCAGAATTTTAGAAGATATAATGTACTTCCCCTCCATAAAGGAACTTTGAGCAAGAAATTTGTCGAGGCGAGCATAGATGTTAGTAGCCCCAACTCTGTGATTAGACCAAGTAAAATGACCTGATTTTGGTTTAAAATCCAGGAGATCGTAGGCCTGAATCAAAGACTCAACAGAAGCTTGAAAAGGATCCTTTCCAAGCACTCCACCTTTCTCTCTTTGGGATCAATAATTATATTAATATCACCTGCCACGATTACATTAGAGGGAGAGGAGGTCTCTAAGAAATTTGACAAAGTGTTCCAACATTCTCATTTTTCTATAAAGCTGACAGGGATGTAGAGATTGAATAGAGCCAGATGGATCTTACTAGAAATTTGTTGGAGTTTTGAATAGATCCAGTGATGAGTAACCAACGAGTTTTTCAAGGAAAATTTTTCTTCAGACAATAAGGTTTCTAGAACACCAAAAGAGCCTCCTGAGTTGACTGCAATGCCAACATTCATTTTCCACTTTGTTCTACTAAGGGAGAGAAGAGCTTCCTCATCGATTTTGGTCTCTTGGAGCAGAAGAATATCAGTTGAATCCATTTTCAATAAGTCTTTAACAACTTCTGCTTTATTAGGATTCCCCAAACCCCTGCAATTCCAAGAGACGATCAACATTATTTACTGATGGAAGAGGTAGTTATTACTCCCTTAGGGGGTCTGGTTCTCTTGCTTCTTCCAAGGGACATTTCAATGGTTGACTGAGAGCCCTGCATCTTTAGTCTCTCAGCCTCTTCTTCTCTTTCTTCCTTTCGAGATTTCCTACCGGCCTTCTTGGAGATATGCTTAATAGAATCATCATCATAAGATCCATAGTTGACATCGAGTTTCATCTTTAAGATTTATGCATAAGAAGAAGAGGGATTAGCTCCAATTTGAGAAGAATCAATTTCCTGCAGGACTACACCTCCACTAATAAATTTTGAATTTGGTCCAAATTGTTCCAATGGCTTGGGAGAAGGATGAGTTTCCTGAAGATTTACACCTCCAATGAATAATTCTGAACTTGGTCCATATTGTTCCAATGGTCCGGAATTTAATTCCAATTCATCTTCATGCTCATTAAAACACTACATTTCACCCTCTTCCAAAACAGGAGTAGAGGAGCTTAAAACTGCAAATTGATTAGATGGACCAGAGGACTGAGTTTTATTTCCATCAACAGAGACACCATTCCTAATTGTTGCTTCTTTACCTTTCTTACTATTTTCCTGGGTGGATTTACCTGATTTCTGAACCCGAGTACACTGGTCAACGTTGTCTTTTTGAAGACCTTCTTCTGATAATTTTTTTTGCAATTACAGGTGAAGTGGCCATAACAATGAAAAAAGCGGCACTTGAAAGGAAGCTACTCATAGTCAAGCTCCAGAATACGAGACCATTCAACTACTGTTAACTTGATCGCCTCAAGCAGACCAATTTCCAAGTCCACTTCGACGCAAATCCTTACACACGAGTATTGATCTTTTCTTTCCGCTCTATCAATATATTTTCCAAGCTTATTCGCGATAGTCTTGAAAGATTCAGAATTCCAGAAGTGTGAAGGTAAATGAGGAAGCCTGACCCAAACAAGAACAACAGACGGGACATCTTAGGTAGGGTCAAAATCTGGATTCCGCTTGTTCAAATAGAGTCCCTGAGGTCCCATGAAGTATGGCCCGTTACGAAAAATAAGGTCACGATCCTCAACTGAGTAAAAAACAAACACATAGTAACCTCTGCCAACCAGATGGATTCTAATTCCTTCTGTTACCAAGGGCCTCCAGTTTCTCTGAACCCAACCTTCAATAGCCTTTGGAGAAGGCCACAGACCAGTAAATTGCCCTATGAACCCTCTTTCCATGAGGTTTAAAGCAGTGTGGCAGAGCCGTTCAGCAGGCAGTTCAACAGATGAGATGTATGCTTTCTTCACAAATCTTTGACTACTTGGACTTGCTTTCCTCCATCCACAAGAAGCAATCAGACGCTTGAATGCATCCAATTCGGGTGGTAGAGGAGGGAGAGGGCCCCCTCCGACCTCCATCAAAGAAACTAACCTCCAAACAAGCGATGGTCCAGAAGCAACAGTGGATGGTCCAGAAGCAAGAGTGGATAAAAACGTGAATGGTCCACCCAAACCAAACACGATACATCTAGATCAGAGGATCGAGGATCTGAATGGAATACCACCAGAGATAGCCTCCAAAACAAAAACAACAAACTTAAGAAGCAAGAGAATCTCTGCTCACTTCAACGCATTCTTGAAAAAACAATTCAGAAAGAAAAAATAAAAACAACAACAAACGAAATCAGCAACAACAAACGCCTCCAGGAGATGAAGCTGCCAATTAACCTGCAAACAATAGAGCAAACGCCGGTCCAGGGCTTCCCACAGTCTAGAAATTTTGAAAGTTCTTGGAGAATAATAATTACAATTTTGACCTATTATTTTATTTTAAATTTATTGATTTATTTAAAATAAAATATTTTTTAAAACTTGTTTGATTAATTAAAGATAATTTCAACTTTTTTATTAGTAGTTGATTTTTTTTAGCAGTTAAATTCTTTAATAATGTTTTTATTAATAAAACATAATTTCAACTTATGATTGAAGGGTATTTTTTCAACTAAACGTACAAAAAAAATTAGTCCGAACGGAAGATATGAAATGAAACTATTCTCTTTCCCATTATGTGAGAGTATTCATGGATAATTAGCATGTTTCATTACCTACACATCACGTGTTTCAATATTTGATTATTCTCTGTAATGCAGATACAGATCCAATGTATTCTTTTATATGGTCAAAGTATAGGTGTTCCAGGGCCCCTTGGATAGCAACGGTTTGGCGGATGGCATTCTCAAGTCCATATCTTGCTTTGTATGCCGCATTAGTAAGGAACCGATTTTCTTCAAGTCTCCTTTTTGACAAGCTTTGAAGCCAGAGTATCATGATATGTGGGTTAAATGATGGGTTGGGAGTGTGGATGGCAGCACAAGGGAGGAAAAATGAAGGTATTGGTTTGGTAATTTTGCTCCTTTTACTCATTTGAATATATATGCAAATTTAGTTATAATTTCATTAGCATCCAGAGGAAGGGTTTTCCTTCTGGAAAAGGGGGTTTACTTTGTTTCTGCAATCTCTATTGGCACTATGATCTGGATTTATGCAGGAACGCAACAGAATACACAAATAACCATAGAAACAAATATGCAGCGGAAATAACACTTCATTTCATTAATCAATAACTAAAACTTGTTTACATACAGAATGGAAATAAACTAGCTAGAGTGCTGGTAGCTTATCTCTGAGAAGAGATGTGGCGGCTACATGCCTCTGAACTCTGTGTTACAAGAGGTTCGAAGGCATATATATTATTGAGAAACAATGGAAACCCTACACATCTAAAAACCTAACCCTATGAGGTGAAATGCCTTAATGTGGGCCCCGTTGGGTAACTTGGTACATCAATTTCTCGGGGTCGTAACTTTAGAATACTACCTCCATTTGACGCGCATGATACATTGTTATAAATATCTGTTTAAGGACTACATCCATAAATGGAAAATATGAAGTTTATAACGAACTCATATTTGCCTGACCATTTGATGCTGAAAAAGCATCGTTTAGGGCCTCAAAACGGCTCCGGAAGTTTAGGACCCAAAAACTGCCAAAAGTAGTAAATTGTGCTACAATTAACGAAACTGGAAAAATGAAAGAAACAATGGTGGGGGTCCAAGAGGAATAGGTGGGTGGCCACCAATATCCTCCTGGATCATTCCTCCCCCCTTAGGAAGCAATGGTCCCCATTGTGTTGAGTTCCTCCATGAGATGAGGAAACTTTTGTTGAACTTGGTCCCTAGTGAGCCACTTTCCCTGGTGAAGGAGTTGGCCTGCTTTGACAACTCGATATAGCTGGATATTCTGCTAGTGGGTGTTCTTGATCTGTGTGTCCATAATCTGATGAGTTGTGGCTTGTTCCATGCAGTTGGGGTTTAACTCTGTTGGTGTGAGTTTTTCTGCCATGTCTGATGTGTCCAGTAGAGGTGGAAAGTAGGGCCGAAGGCGGTCCACATTGAACACTAGGTGCAAACCAAGGAATGGTGGGATACTAAGCTCTAAGGCATTGTCCCCGACAGCCTTGGTGATGGTGTATGGCCCATATCGGAGCGGGCGAAGCTTGCGGTGGGGTCCAACGAGGTGCTCCTTATGCAAATGTTTCCACACTTTGTCGCCCACCTGGAAGTTGTGTTGCACCCAATGCTGATCATGTCATTGCTTGTACTTAGCATTGGATCTATCCAATATGTCATGAACCTGTTGGCGAATGTGCTGAATGTGCTCGATGAAGTCATTTGCCTTGGAAACTTCAGACTGGATATGAGCTGAATCAGCCTGACTAGCTGCAAATGGCATGGCTACGTCAATGGGACACAGTGGCTGGAATCCCAAGCCTGCCTGAAAGGGGCTATGGTTGGTTGAGCTGTGGAGGGCCCAGTTATATCTGTGTTGTACATCGGGGAGGCTCTCATCCCATGTGCGTGGATGCTTTGATTTGTACATGCACAAAATGTGTACGATCATCCTGTTGACGACCTCTGTTTGACCATCAATATGGGGATGGAAAGCTGTGGACTTTGTGAGCTTGGTGTCTAGCATCGACCATAGGCTAGACCAAAATGTACTAAGGAACCTGCTGTCCCGAGCTAAGATTATATGCTATGGGATCCCAAAGTGTACCCACATTCATTCAAAGAAGAGTTTAGCAGTGGCTTCTGTTGTGATATTCTTCTTGCAGGTCGCCGTTATGGCCATCTTTGAGAATCTGTCAATGACCACAAACACATAGTCATTGTCGTTCTTAGTAGAAGGAAGGCCCGACATGTAATCCATGGAAATGGATTCCCAAGGTTGACTAGGGGTAGGTAACGGAGTATAGAGGCCTTGCTTCTTGATGGATGGTTTGGCAACGGCGCAGACAGTGTAGGATCAGATGTACTTCCTGATGTCCTGTCGAAGGTTCGACGAATAGAAATACTTCTGCAGTACTGCCGCTGTTTTCTCGACCCCAAAATGCCCAGTGACCCGACTATAGTGCGCTTCCCAAATCATCTTGGCACAATCGCTTAAAGGAACATAAAGGTGTCCCATGTGACATAATAGTACATCCTGGAGGTGAAATTTTGGAACTTGGTTTCCCTCCAAGGGCGTCTGGTATGTTTGGATGAATTTTGGATCGCTCTTGTAGAGAAGCGGCCAATCAGAAGTCTCGTGCCCACAAGAGTTGAGCACGGTCGTTATCGCCACGATCGGTGTTAGGCTAAGGTAGTCTGCAACATTATTGGTGCTTCCCTTCTTGTACTTGATGTTCAAATGAAACTGTTGTAGATATGTGGACCACTTATGATGGCGATCGTTCTCTAACTTCCCTTGTGTCTACATGAACTGCAGGGGTCGGTGGTCTGTGTGGATGATCGTTTCCTTCCCCAAAATGTAATGCTTCCATTGTCGGCAAGCATGTACAATGGAATACATCTCTTTGTCATAAGTGGGATATTTGCGGACTGTGTCGGACAGTGTCTCACTGTGATATGCCATTGGATGCCCTTGTTGAGTAAGGACTGCCCCAATAGCATAGTCAGAGGGATCTGTCTCGATCTCGAATGGTTGTTGCAAGTATAGTAATGTGAGCACTGGGGCACAGTAGAGGCGATGTTTCAATTCTGCAAATGCCTTCTACTGAGTTTTCGACCAAAAGAATTTTGCTTTCACTCCTCCCTTGGTGACTTGACTCAAGGGCCAAGTGATATGAGAGAATCCCAACACGAACCTGCAGTAGAAGTTAGCAAGGCCCAGAAAGTTGCGAAGCTCTGTTAGAGTAGTTGGGGCTGGCCAATCCTGAATGACTTAGATCTTGGTTGGATCCACATGTACCCCACACTAATCAATAATGTATCCCAGATACTGAACCTGGGTCATGCCAAAAGTGCACTTGTCCAAATTGGCACACAACTTATGTTGCCGCAATGTTTGGAGGACCTGTTGGATGTGGTGGAGGTGCTCTTCCCAAGTCTGGCTGAAGATCAGGATGTCATCCAAGTACACTACTACAAATGAGTTGGTGAATGGATGCAAGATGTCGTCCATCAGTCTCATGAAGGTTGCAGGAGCATTCGTCAGCCCGAAAGGCATGACAAGCCATTCGAAAAGGCCCTCCTTGGCTTTGAAGGCAGTCTTCCACACATCGGTCGGTTCGATTGGTACTTGGTGATACCCGGACTTAAAGTTGATCTTGCTAAAATATTTCGCCCCTTTAAGCTGGTCCAGGAGGTCATCAATCCGTGGGATCGGGTACCTATTCCAGATAGTGATCTTGTTCAGTGCCCGATAATCAATACAGAGTCTTTAAGTCCCATCCTTCTTTTGTACCAACACGATCGGGCTCCCACAGGGCGATGAAATTGGATGGATGTGACCCTTTTGCAGCAGCTCCTGAATTTGCCTCTTCACTTCATCATTCTCTAGAATGGAGCATTGATAGATCGGTCCATTGGGAAGCGGCGCACCTGGGGTCAGATCAATGGGGTGCTTGACCTGAGAATGGAGAGGCACTCCGATGGGTGAGGTGAATATGTCCCCGTAATCCTCCACGACCTTGTCCATTTGTTGTTGTCGTGTGGAGGGGCCCTGTCTGGAGGTTGTGGCCACGATCTTCTTCTTGCCCTGAGGGTGGATCATGAAGAAAACAAACTTCTTGGTTTTGGAAATGAGCTTACTACATTGTTTTGCAGTAACCAAAGAGATAGCGGCAGGGGGTGGTACCTCTTGTATCCTGTACAAATGATTTCCCAACGTAATAATAACAGCGCGAGGCCGGGACTCATACATAGCATGTTGCTTCCATAAGTATGGTTGACCTAATAATACATCACAAACATAAAGAGGAGCAATATCACATAATACCTCATCGGTGAAGGGATTGATGTTGTAGGGAAAGCGACACTGTTGGCTGAAAGGTGACACTGTTGGCTGACGCGGAGATCTCGCCCTTGGTGAAGCCACCCGATGGTTTACAGCTGCGGGTGTGCTGTGGTCGAAAAACCCAACCACTTCACGACCTCTGCTGAAATCAAGTTCTTTTGGCTCCCACTATCGACAATGAATTGTAGTGGGGAACCCTTTACCCACATCTGGGAGTGGAAAAGACGCTCCTTCTCCTTTGAATCTTTTGGTTCTTCCTTTTGGATCTTCGTGGTGGCAACGGTGGCGTTGGGCTCTGCATCGGTAATATTCTTCCCTCTATCATCCCCCTTCTTGGGTTCTAATTTAGTGTCAGAGTATGCATCTGATTCAGAAGCCTTTATCTCGGCCACTAGTGACTGCTTAGCCCGACACTCACTTGTGTTGTGAGTGGGGCTCTTATGGAACTCGCACCACTTTCCTGCTTCCTTCTTTGACTTTGCAATGTTTCTCTTTGCTTGCGGCTTTGGAAAGTTTTCTTGAGTCGCCATGCCTTGGCCGTGTCCTTGGTTCTATGGTTTGGGGGCACCTTTCCCTTGCTTATGATTTGCAGATCCAAAGTCTCACTTTTTCTATTTGAATTTTTGCTCAATTTTGGCAGCATACTGATATGCCGTAACAAGCGAGGAGATGTTGAGGAACTCCATTTCCTCCTGAATGTATATGTGCATACAACTGCGGTACTTTAGCACCAAATGTTTCTCTGAATCTTTGATACCCAAATTAGTGCGCAGGGTATGGAACAGATTCGTCAGCTCATGCACATCTTGATCTCTTTACTACCGCAACGTAGTCCATTGGATGTACTTGTCCTCACAACTCCCCACCGGATAATATTGTCCCTTTATGGCATCTCAGAAATAATTCCAAGTGGGTACGACAGAGAACAGAGAGGGTTCCTCCTTGTCCTTTCTCTCACAGTAGGTTTTCCACCGGTCCTTGACATGGGGGCGGCTTTGAGAAGAGAAAAAGTAATATTTTCCCAGTTAGAAAAGTCATGAATCGAGAAATATCCTTTTAATAGATTCAACCATCTATCTACGACGTATGCATCTATTTGACTATCAAATATGGGAATGTCGAAGTTTACTTGTACGTTAAAAGGGGCTGCGCCTCCAGAGTGGCTGCTAGATGTAGATGCGCCACTAGTGGGAAGTCATTGAAGGATTTGGGCGAAGTTATCCATCGTCGCTTTCCTTTGTTTTTCAAGGGACTCCTTGAGCAACATTTTGATAGGATCTTCTGCGCCCTCGTCTTTCTTTTCGTCCCCCATGGGTGGCCGTCGGGATTTGCGAGGCTGATTTTGCAAAGGTTCAACCAGATCGAGCTCTAACTCTTTATACCCTGCCCTCGTTGGGGACATGCAAAGAAGGATCGAGAAATAACATATTTCTTTGATACCACTGATCCGGATTTATGCAGGAATGCAATAGAATATACAAATAACCATAGAAACAAATATGCAGTGGAAATAACACTTCATTTCATTAATCAATAACTGAAACTTGCTTACATACAGAATGGAAATAAACTAGTTGGAGTGCTGGTAGCTTATCTCTGAGAAGAGATGTGGCAGTTACATGCCTCCGAACTCTGTGTTACAATGAGGCTCGAAGGCCTATATATTATTGAGATACAATGAAAACCCTACACATCCAAAAACCTAACCCTAGGAGGTGAAACGCCTTAATGTGGGCCCCGTTGGTTAACTTGGTACATCAATTTCCCGGGGTCGTAACTTTAGCATACTACCTTTGTTTGACACGCATGATATATCGTTAGAAAGATCTATTTAAGGACTACATCCATAAACAACAAATATCAAGTCTAGAATGGACTCATATTTTCCCAGCCATTCGATGCCGAAAAAATGTCGTTTAGGGCCTCAAAACGTCTCCGAAAGTTTAGGACCCAAAAACTACCAAAAATAGTAAATTGTGCTACAATTAAGGAAACTGGAAAACTGAAAGAAACAATGGTGGGGGTCCAAGAGGAATAGGTAGGTGGCCACCAATATCCTCCTGGATCACACTATGTGAAATGAAGAGCATATCGAGATCCATTGAATAAATGAGTTCCTTCTCCAATAGTTATGAGCAGTTGTGACAAGAGTTGGACTGAACCAAAGCTTACTTTCCCCAATCCCAATATAGTCTATGTGTTTAGAAGTTTCAATCAATCTAACCTACATTGGTTTGTTGTGTTAGGTATGTTTAGTCATTGGTGGAAGTAAGTAAGTGATTGATGATCCAATAAGTTGTTATTGAATGACAAAAACCATAAACTTAACACCAAACTAATGATATTAAGGCTCATGGGCCATGGACCACTACATAGGCCCTACATATGGAATATTTTTTCCAACATGAGGTATATGGACATGAATTGGATCTTTAGTTACTACTACATGGTCATGACCTTATCTCCAAAACTCGCCTCTCAGCTTATTAAAACCTAATTTTGCCATTGATTTTCCATGCCAATTGGTGGTTTCTTCGCTCAAAACATGTACACTATGCTGCAAGATTGAATTCTTATAGGTTTTGGCCATGGACTCCATAGTTATGGGATAGGTGATTGCACTATTACTTTTTAAAGTCACTAGAGAAAGGTTGAAAGCCAAATTTTCTAGATGGTTAGCCTCCTTATTTAGAGTCTGCAACACATGAAAAAATCTAACCTCCCAAATATTGTTCGTTTCACTTCAAATCCTCGCAAGTAAACGAGCTATAATTAAATATTTGTGATTTGTGTGGAGGGATAAATGGTGTATTAAAACCATTGAATATCCTATTACGTTTACGATTTTAATTTCTATGATTTGAACCTATTTCAACCCTTGCCACGTAGCCAATGCTTCCGCCTCATTATTTGTCATAATTCCTGGTCCACAAGCATACTCTTACTCATGTTTTCCTATGGGGTCAAAGAGCACCCCTCTACGCGTGCCAAACAAAACACAACTTAATCATCAAACAAATTTGCCATAAATCCATTAAAACTTTGATATTTTATATAATTTTATGTAATGAGATTTTATTGTGTTTTCATTTAACAGATTTTCCATTTTCTTACTTCCACACACACACACACACATAGTTATAGAATTTACAAAATATATGTAAAACTATGTGTATTTGTTTTTCTTTATCTCATGTTTTAGAGATTTTTATTTACAATAAGCATTATTTTTTTAGTTTAGATATTCTTGCATCAACCACACCATGCTATATAATTTTGAAAAACCACTTCAAAATTACCCCCATTAATTTAGGGCGGTTCTATAATTTATGAAAACCACTTCAAAATTCCCTCCCATTAATTTAGGGTGGTTTCATCCCATGGATTTATGACGACTTGATCTTGTTATGTGAGCATAACTAGAGGGACCATCTCAATTATATTTGAGGCAATCCTCACGGGTGGGCTCTAGAGCAGGTGTTTTTTTTTAAAGCCACCTAAGGATAAATTCTTTATTATTTATATTTTGTTGCATTATATGAAAGGTATCCTCTAGATTAAACTATAATAAAAGTACACCATGTATAAAGGTAGTCTTGACCTCTGCATACTTATTTTGAGACACTTCACTGCAGTGGGTGCATTTTCTTGATTCGACTTTCGATCTTCCCTGAAACCCTCCTGTATCCAAAAAATGCTCCCAATTACTGTCATCAAACTCAGTGTCCTCATATAGTGATCTCTAAAACCCTGGTGGATTCATGAGCTATATGTGTATAAGGGATATCCAACTTGCAGTAAAAGAATGCATATAAGCAACAAAGGTGATGGGTGCTATGGAGGCATGGGTGGCTGTGGTTTTGGCGTAAAATTTGGGGATTTTTTGAGCTTTCCAGATCCTTTTGTCGGATTTGGCTTGTTTAGTGGAGGAGGGCGAAGCTTGGTCGAGGATATTTTTCAGTCATGACCCGTTTGACGATCCTTTCTTTCGACACCCATTCGAGGGTTTGTTGGCCCCTCTGAGCAATAGACTGTTTGGTTTCGACAACCTTTTCGAGTCGATGAAGGGTAATATGGGTATGGGAATGGGCATGGGAATTTTGGATTATGAGACATTTCATCGTCCTTCAAATGAGGATTTCATTGATCAGAGGCCCTTTAATCCACCATAGCCAGTAAGTTTCTAGTTTAAACATCAAAATTAATTCTTTTGTTAATAGGTTGCCGCCCTATTAGTTTGGAGGTCAATTTTCTACACATTTATAATTTTTTTTACTGTGGTTACACCTAACATTTAGGTTCAATATATCATGTTTATGATTACACTTATCTCCCAATCAAACTCAAAATTCAAAATTTAATCAATGAATTCAACGAATTAACTAAAAAAGTAGATTTTTAAGAGTTCAGTTCTTGGGTTGAACATCTAGAATATCTCTGCAATTTCTTTTAAGAAATGACCATTTCCCTACTCTTAGCAAATATAAAGCACTATCCGTTTTCCCTAAGAAATGGTAGTTTGTGTGCCATTTCTCTTTAAAAATGGCCATTTCATGCGTAATCTAACTTAAGAAATGCATAATCATTGAAGATTGCATAAATATTTTAAATGAATCATTAAACTAGACAATGACATACTTCACTTGCTAAAGTTGGAGTAAAACTTGGAGGGTTTAGATTTATTGTTGTATCTTGCACTTGTATTTTGGTCTACTGTATAGGACTAGATAGAGTTGGACACTTGAAGCATATTTATTTGCGAAGTTGTGAAATTTCTGGTTTTTATGGCCTGCACGAGGTATAATTTTACCCTCACCCCTGATATTAAGTTACATGAAAAAGGAAAATAGCTATGGTTTTCAAACAATTATGAGATTCAGAAATCTATTTTCAAAATTCAGGGAATTAGGGAAATGATACTAGATAATATTATGATAATATATCTAATTCGTTCATTTAGGGTTGAAAACATTAAAGGTTGAAAAAGTGCACACATTGTTAATGTTCATATACAAGGATACAATCATTCTCTCATTCATTGCAAATTGCAATACTTGTAAATTATTACAAAAATACACATTGGTTTATTTTTTTCCTTGAAACAAGCAAAAATAGTGTTGATACATTCAGTAAATGTTACCATAGAGACAAAAACTGCCATAAACTGGGTTTCAAAGAAAACCTGAACTTCTCATTTTAGTTAAGTTGTTGAAAGATCCAGGTAAGCTAGCATCATCTGATCACAAACATAGAAATAACCATCCAAAGTGAAAATACTTCAACGTAAAAGTCAATGTCGCTCACTTTACATTGAATACAATCTTTGGAATGGGGGAAACCAGGAGTTTACCATGGCAACTTAGCAAGAGTTAACCATGGCAACCGAGCAGACAAATCTTTCGATAATATAACTTTGACGGTCATTGCGATTAGAGGCAACGAGCGCAACAACAATGCTCCAATGGTATTACAAAATTAATTTTATTATTAATTAATTTTTATACCGTGAGAAAATACGTGATTAGTTCGAACTCGTTCTTGTCTACAAACGTTTTCTCTTCTACAACGTATTTTCCAATGTGTTATTATATTAATACTTCTATGGACTAATCAATACTATTTTTTTCAAGTGTGTATAGGTTTTTTCAATGACAAAGCAAATAACTATATAGTATTGTCTTGTTATAATTTTTTTTTTATGAATTATTTGATTTTCCTGGGAGAAATTGCATTCGATAAACAAATGCTCCATGGTTTCTTCGGAATCTTTGCATAAGACACACCTCATAGGACCTTCAATTCCCCTCTTCCTCAAGTTTTCCGCTGTCAACGTTTTTGGATGGACCATAATCTAGTAAAAATTTTTTTTTTTGGAAGACTGTCATTGCTCCAGATTTTAACCCACTTCTTTCCATCGGTGTGATTGTGAAATCCTGTTGCTGCCCGGTATCCAACTTTAACCTTATAGATGCATGTCTTCCCCCATCCACGTCCATATGGAAAGCAACGGTGGACTGGGGCTAACCCATGCAGCAAGGAAAAAAACACACAAAGGTTTGAGCGTAGGTTAACAGGGGGCTCAAAAATTGCCCAACCATCCCATCTGCCTATAGCTGTCCATTTGGAGAGATCGTAAGGGGTCCTGACATTTATTTGCTCCATCCAGCGCCTGAGATCTGCCAGTTCCAGCGTGAAGTTTGTAGGAGAGGAAGGTCCAATGTTGTCAACCTAGATCTTGATATGTTTTCCACTGCCCGGGATCAAGTAGACTTGGTCTTTAATGATGAATGTTGCCTTCTTACACAACTCCTAGACATGCGTTCCTTTCCTGGGTTGATCTATTACTTCAATGCATATTTTCTTGTCTCCTGACATGTATTTTTTTTGTAGAATATTTTTCCACCATGTTCTTTTTCCCGTGATTAATCTCTAGAGTATTTTGGCCCCCAGAGCCAGATTCATCTTATTTGGGTCTCTGATGCCTATGTCGTCGCAGTTCTTGGGCTTGCAGATGGTGTTCCATTTCACTAAATGGAATTTTTTGTTTTGATTGTTTTGATTTCCTCCCTGCCAGAGAAACCTTCTAATTTCTTTGGTGATTTCTTTCATGGTTTTTTTTGGTGCTAAGGAGATCGAGCAAGTGTAGATTGGATAGGCTGAAAGAATGGAATTGATGAGTTTTAACTTACAGAGAGAGTTAAGGCATCTCATCCCCCTGGAGGTGATTTTCCTTTTAATCTTGCCAATTATCACTTTCCACTCTACAACTCTTTTTTTCCTCTGAAGATCGTGATCTCGAGGTAATTAAAGGAGATCCATTCTGACTTTCCTTCAAATCCAAGGATTCTTCCTATCCTTTCCAGGGTGCCTAGAGGGAAGTTCCAACCATATACTTTGGATTTTACAGAATTCAGTTTCCCATAAGGGGCTTTTAAAAAGGTGGAAATGGCTCCTTGAAATCTTTCAGCAATAATAGTCGTTGCTCCCCCTAGCAGAATAGTGTCATCAACAAACTGGGCATGATTGGCAACTTTGACTCCATCAACTATCTTCAGCCCTCTTAACTCACCAGCATTTTGCAGGTTTTGCAATTTTTTGCGCATTGATTCTACCACCAAGAGATAAAAGAAGGGAGACAATGGGAAACCTTGTCGGAGACCCTTTGTTGCCTGAAAGAACTTGGTGGGTCTGCCGTTTGCAAGTGGAGCAATCCATGGACTGTTGATAGATGCTTTGACCCATCTAACAAACCTCAGGGAGAACCCAAACTTTGACATGATTTCAAAGAGAAAGAAATGATTTACTATGTCAAAGGCGTTGGCCATGTCTAGTTTGATAGCCATGCTTTGATGCTTTCTTTCCATGCTTGATTGGATAGCTTCCTGAACAATGATGGTGTTGTCAAGAATGTGGCGCCCAGCTATAAAACCTCCTTGTGATTCTAATATGAGTCGAACCATACTGTTTTTCATTTTGCTTACCAAAATTTTCGAGAGGATTTTATATGAGGTGTTACATAGCGAAATCGGCTTGAAACGATACAGTGAATTGGGGCATTTTTTTTTGGGAATTAAGGGTAGGAAAGATGAATTGGTGGCTCCGCCAATCTTATCCTTTTTCCTGGTCTAGTTAAGCATCCTTTTGAGATCATCCTTTATGATGTCCCATGTTGCTCTGTAGAAATTAATGGTGAAGCCGTCAGGACTTGACGCTTTATCAGTTTGAGGGGACCATACTGCGTTTTGTATCTCAAATTCTGAGATTGGTTTTGAAAGATCTATGTTCTCTGACTCGGAGATGAGCGTTGGAATACCAACGTGGAGATATGCTTGGGATGCTAGGTCCGTCTCCTCGCTATCTATTTAGAGGTCTTGGAAGTGGTTGTAAGCATGCTCTTTAATTTCCTCTTGACCTTCAATCTTGTTTCCATCTTCATCTTTTATTTCTCTAATGAAGCTGTAGCTTTGTCGAGCTGTAGTTTGATTATGGAAGTATGTCGTATTGTTGTCCCCACTTTTTAACCACAACTGCCTGGATGTTATTCTTAATTCCTCTTCTTCATGCCTTGCAACTTTTAAATTTTTTGCATTCAATTCATTTTCGTGGATAAGGACTGTAGGGGTTACCTCTTATGTTTCCATCCATGTATGAAGAGTAGCCAGATCTTCTTTGAGCCTTATTTTCAAGTGGCTTGGATTCTTATGTTCATTCTTGACTCACCTCTTTAAGATCGAGCGCACACACCTTAATTTTGATTCCCAGATGTAACTGGGTGATCCCTGACATTGCAGATTCCAAGCATTTTTTATTATATCCGTGATTTTCCCATTTTGCAGCCAGATTGAGTTGAAACGAAATGGGATTGGCCCGAGATTTGCAGGAGGTGTTAGAGACAAGCCAATAGGATTATGATCCGAGACTGCTGAAGGTAGAGTGAAGGAAGTTGGAAGAAGGTTTTGTTGAAGGAAAGCAACACTTACCAGGAATCTGTCCAATCTTAATGCTATATCTCCTACTCTGACTCTTCTGTTGCTCCAAGTGTACTTCCCATTCCTCATTTGAATATCCAGCATATCCAGTTTTGAGATCAGGTCCTCCATCCTCTCGCCAAATGGATCTCTGACTTTTGTTCCTCCCTATTTCTTTAGTTGTGAAACAGTAGTGTTGAAATCCCCTTCTATGATTAGATTTTTCCCTTGAAGGTCCTAAAGAGCCTTTTAGAGATATTCCCAGAAGGTTACTTTGTCTCTATAGTGCGTCGGTCCATAAACATTACAAATATACAGTGAGTTTGCATCATCCTTTTCATGGATTTCAGTGAGAATCCATTGTTCGCTTTCCATCATTGAGATGATCGAGTATTTGTTTGAGATCAAGATGGCTAACCCCCTAGAGGCTCTTTTGGAGCTTATAGCCTTACCATGGTATTTTTTCCAGATCCAAGAGATCGCCATGGTCTCCACCTCCAACATTTTGGTCTCCTGGATTAGCAGGAAGTCTGGCATTTCATATCTAATTATGTATTTTATAGCTTCTACTTTGGTTGTGCCTCCCAACCCCCTGCAATTCCAAGAGACGACTTTCATCATTTCTTGAGCAATTGGGATCCTGCTCGAGATATGCCATCCACTTTGGTCCCTCCTGGATTTCTTGGGAATTGTAGGAGCTTTATTTCTTCCAGGCTTCATTATCTACCCAGTTCTATCTGTCTTTCTGCTTCCTGTTCTCTATGATATCTTTGTGATTTCCTTCCTCTTGTGTTCGGTTGTTGTGTTGCATCTTGTATTTCCTATGAGCTTTATGAGGCGTTTGTTCCATAGAGTAATAATGTTGTGCTACTTTGCTTTGTTTTACCATCTCTTCCCAGGAGCCTCCTGGTGTTGTGGACCCTTCATATGCTTTTCCTTTCATGCCGCTTGTAGGAGACGAAGGAGGGACATTTGTAGCTATCGATACCTCTTCTTCTTCTGCTTCTGTTGATATGATGGTCGTGGATAGGATCTCTCCCTCTTCCATTTGCAGTGCATGAAATTGATTGTTAGCCGAGGTTTCTTTTTCTTCTTGGGGATTTTCCTTGCTTATTGTAGGCTGCGATTCAATTTGGACTAGGACTGGTGAGGTTTTCCTTCCCCTTTTGTCCTATTGCCATCCTTCATCTTGCTTTTTTTTTTTTTTTTTTTTTTTTTTTNAACAAAGTGTCCATATTCATGACACTTCTTACACTTGAAGGGCAGTTGCTCGTAGTCTACTTTCTGCATGTGCTCCCATCCGTCCATGTATAGGTTTACTAGTTTCGGTCGCCCTTTTTCCAAGTCAAATTCCACACAGATCCTTATGTAGGAGAGAACAACGGGCCCTTAGGCTCTGCTTTGTCGATGTAGTTCCCCAGAGATTTTCGATTGCTTGTAGGGTTTCATCGTTCCAACAGTGCATTGGAAGGTGGGGCAGGCTTGTCCCAGATCGAAATTTGGAAGGTGGGGTAGGCTTGTCCCAGACCGAAATCACTAATGGAACATCCTTTTCAGGGTTGAAGGATAGGCTTCGTTGGTTGAGGTATAGATGGCGGTGTCCCATGAAATAGGGCCCTCTCCTGAAGATGAGGTCTTTGTCTTCTTTGTTTTCGAATAGGAAGGTAAAAAAGCATTTCCGCAAAAATAGTGTTGTAGTCCGCCTGTGATCAGGGGCATCCAATTCTTATTTAGCCATGTGTTCATGGTTTTTGGAGAAGGACAGATTCCTATGAACTGTCCAATCAATCCTTTCTCACTCAATGCAAGTGCTTTCAGTTTTGAAGCTGCTGACATGAACTGGATTCTAGGAGCTTCATCTCGCTTGATGAAGTTGGCATCGATGGTTTCTGTGCCTGAGGAAGGAAGGGAGGGTGAGGATGACACTAAGGCCCTGAATGCAACAACTAGGTTGTGCCTGTGATCCTTCGGACTAAGATCCAGAGGAGGATCCATTAGGAGCCAAAGTTAGGGTGTTAATCACTTCAGGCTTCTGCAAAAAGCATCGATCTCCTTCTAAGCCTGTCTCAATTTGCTAATTGGAAATAGATCTGATCGATCCAACCCTGCCTGCAAGCAAATCATGGAACAACTTAGGCATGCAGATTGGCTCTGCTGGTGCATGCAATCGCCTGTCTCAACCGTGAAGATTCATCTACACCCTAAATATCTGATGATCTGTTCGGAATCGTACCCTGCACTCAGCCAAGGAGCAGAAGCTCAGGCATGCAGTGGTTCAACCAACAACGTTCAAGTCGGCTTCACAGTTTCAGAGGAATCCATCCCCGGTCCAAACAATTACTTAACATGTGAGATCCTCCAATTGTTGATGTAACTGACTTCACGATATAAAAGTTACATCAAAACATAACAACCAAACAGTTGACTCGTAAATGCTCTATATAATATATAAAAATTATTGTAGAAGTATGTAAATGTCAAAAATTATAATTTTTTAATCCAGTATCAATAATAAAAGTTTATTTATTTTGTCTTCTTAAAGATACTTTACATGTGTAGCATTGAACTTACTACTTAACAAATGGCAATGGTAAATAAACTTTCCTTAACGAAACACTAAAGCATACATCACATGCATATATAAATAAAGAAACACATATTATGTTACCATGACTTAATGAACTAAATTTAGCAACACTATGTCTAATATATATATATATATATGTGTGTGTGTGTGTGGAGGGGGAGCTTTGCGGCAAGGGGAAACAATCCAAAATAAATATTGAGGATAGTGCGAAGGTAGTGATTGTTTTTTTTTTTCAAACTGAAGTTATCGCGATTTACGTAGGGGAAAATTAATGGGTAAAATGATAATTGACGAGGTCGATTATGACACTCCCTCGCCAGGAGTACCAGTATTCATGCATGAATTAGATTTTGAACGTGAGGAATTAAACTCACCACAAATTGAAAAGACCACTCCTATGAATGAAACACCGAAGTTCGGGTTACAACAAGCTAGCATGAAAGGGAATAATGGCTTGAGTATTACTAGATCGAAAAATAATCATGAACCAACGCGAAGGAAAGGAGCGCGTGCGGAGAAGGACGCAGTTTTGTTATCAATAGGAAGAGATATCAGTTTAAATAAAATTCCAGAGTGCATATCTCTCGCTTTGGTAGGACGATTCTACAGGAAATCAGTTGGTGAAGCAACACTACATAGGTGGATAGACGATAACTGGAAACCTTTCCTGAAGCAAATGCCGCAGTTTCATATACTATCTTGTCGCTGGATTCTATTCAGGGTTAAAACATAAGAAGATAGACAGAAGTTGATGGATAATTCATGGAAATAAGGTCCTTCAGGGCTAATTTTAAAAAGGTGGCTAGTTGATTTCGAAGCAGATAGGGAACCACATAATGTGCAACAAGTTTGGGCCATTTTACCTGGCCTCTCAATGATGTTCTGACAGAAAGAAATTCTGGAAGCAATTCGTGAAAGAATTGGAAGATCCGTTCCATTAGAAGATAACCGGGAACAAAAAGTGGATAGGAGATGTGCAACAATTCTGGTGGGGGTGGATATAAGAGATGGTCTGTATGAATAAATTCCGCTGGTAATGTATGATACCACTTGGAAACAACGCCTCGATTACTGGAAGATCCCCTTCAAATGTTTTGCATGCAGGCAGGTCGGTCATATAATTAAGGATTGTCCCTAAACTACTGTTAGTCATGTTCGACATAAGAAAATATGGGTTAAAATGACGGAGCAGGACAATATGGGAGTTGGTCGCTACGTCGAAGAAGGGAAAGGTGGCGGGTAGCAACTCGAAACAAATATAGGGGAGATGGATACACGACCCAATACTGGTAAGAATGATGCCTCACTCAAAACACTCCCTTTTGTCATTAAATTGAATTCTCTAGTACTTGATATTGCTACTTCTTCCACGCATAAGAATGAGATTAAGGAAGGAATCATTGGAAGTCTTGTGAAATCTATAACCGTGACACCTGTACTAGAACTAGGTAAGAATAACATATTTGTAAGCCCTGAAAAGGCCCTAAGTGGTGTGACAATGTCTCAGAAAGAGAATAAGGAACCCCCCTCTTGGGTGAAGCAAAAAAATTATAACACAAGATCAAAAGCAACATTAATGTGGGGAGAGGAGTTAGTGTCGAAGGGAGGGATCCCGCTAGAATCGATGCCAAAGGTAATTCTTATTACAAAATCACAAATTTCTAAAGGCACAACCCTAGCTGAATTGGATGTAAAATATGGAAAGCAATCAACAATAAAAAGGAACCTTAGGGCAGGGATAGCCCAGTCTAGGGTTCCATGTTGCTCTGCTTTTCCTTCAACATAAGAGGGTTAGGGAGCTCCCCCAAACTAAAATCTCTCAAAAGGATGATCACAAGTTTAAAACCCTTGGTCAACCTATTACAAGAAACAACGATGGAAGGATCCAAAGCAATTTATGTTATGGAACCTTGGATTAAAGATTGTTCCTTTGATTACATAAGATCGGATGGTCACTCAGTGGGACTGTTAACTGCCTGGAGCCCAAAATTAATGGAAATCAAGACTGAAAGGTATGGGACAATTTTAAAAACAGTGTTGGAAGACAAAAACTCTAGCGAAACTTTCTCTCTTTTCAATGTTTATGGAACATACCAGAATAAAAGAAAATTATGGGAGTCCTTCTTCTCATCTGGGTTATTAGAACCCAAAAATATGATTTTGGGAGGTGATATGAACCTTTCCTTACCAGAAAGGGAAGTATGGGCTCTTCAGCGAGAATGGATAGATTAAGCAATTTCTTCATGGCCCTTTTTGAATCCAAAGGATTGGTATATGTTCATCCTTTAAAAGTGGAACCGACCTGGAGGAACAACAGAAGTGGGGAGCACACAATATCCAAAAAGAATGGATAGGTTCTTGGTATCAGAAAACTTGATGTCTGGACCACTCACAACAAAAACTTGGGTGGAGGTTGGAGGGTTATCAGATCATCGACCAATACTTATGTTATTGGAAAGATAAGAACCTAAACATGCTCATCCTTTTAAGTTCAGCCCTTCCTGGCTCCAAGAAGACGAGTATCAAAAAAGTTAGTGATGGACACTTGGTCTCCTTTATATGACAATTCCACTGGCTCCTGCATGAAACAATTTTTGGCTAATATTATAAGAACAGAAAAGGAGTCAAAGAAATGGGGAAAGGTTTACATCGCTAAATAGCAGGGGCAACTAAAAGAAGTGGAGGCTAAATTGAACGAAATTTACAGTTTCAACAGCTATGGAATGTTCTCAGAGGAGGAACTGTGGGCTATAAGAGAATGTGAATTAAAGTGGGAATATATACTAACAAAAGAAGAACAACTGCGGAGATTAAAAAGTAAGTCCATTTGGATTAGAGAAGGTAATAACAATACCAAATTACTTATTAGTGGATCTCCCTCTAGATTTTTTAGACCTTCCATAGGATTAAGGAAAGGGTGTCCTCTTTCCCCTTTTATTTTCCTATTCATAGTAGACGTCTTGAGAAAATTAATTCAACAAGCCAAGATCTCAGGAAATTACACTAGAATAAAGGTCTCTGATACTGAAGATTTGTCTCATATTTTGTTTGTGGATGATGTGTTACTGACAGGGAACGATTCTATGGAGAATATCAGAGAAAATGAACATATCTTGGATTTATCCAAGAAGGCAACATGGATGCATATAAATGTGGAAAAATCCATTCTCTTTGTAAATTATATTCCATAAACGGTGAAAAACAAGTTAGTAACAAAAGTCCCTTGTATTTTGAAACCATTAATAGAAGGTTTTAAATATTTAGGGTTCCTTCTTATACCAAATGCATACTTCTTTAAAGACTGGATTTGTCTGTATAAAAAGGTAGAAGGACTTAGAGGATTTTGGACAAACATGTTTCTTTCAAGAGGAGGGATATTGGTCCTCCTCAAAGCGGTTATTCAAAGTATGATGTTTATTGGGCTTCAATAGATTATATCCCTAAAGGGATCATAGACAAAATTCCTAATATTTTTTTCTCCTTTTTTTGGACAAGCAAACAATCGGATGACATTCTGCTGGTTAAATGGAAAACAATGGCTAACCTAAAAGAGCTATGAGGTTGGGGTATTAAAAACCCCTTTCCATTTTGCCAATCCTTGGTAGCAAAGTATTTGTGAAGGCTAATACAAAACCCAGGTTCCTTATGGGGGGAAGTGATGATTTCGAAATATTGTCCAAACTCCTCCATCGTAGAATGGATAAGGAAACTAGAGAAGTCATACAAAAACATATCCATAGGATGGAAAGCCTTTGTACTTTCCTTTTTTATGATCAGAGACTGTTTGGCTTAGTATGTTGGAAATGGAAAAAAAGTCTGGTTAAGAGAAGACCTGTGGATAGGAGCAGGGGATGGTTATAAGATCTCTCGTGGAACAACAAAAAAACTTAAAAAGACTTAGAATAAGCAACCTAAATGATGCAAGATCGTAGAATTTTTCGGAAGAAGGAAAACAAGTATGGAAAAGTGCAAAAGAAGTAGGACTGGAAGGTAGTTCAAAAGATGAATGGATTTCATTTACCACTCTGTTGCAAACCCATTTTATTAACTTAGAAAATGATGTCGAGGATAGTCTGGTCTGGTCGAAAAACACAACAACAGGGCATAGTGAAGCTCAGATATAAGAATTTGGCCATAGAATAATATAAAGGTGAAAGAGAATGGTGGTGGTATTCTGTTTGGAAGAATTCAGGGTCTTTAAAGGCCAAGATCACATTATGGCTAGCTCTGAGTAACAAATTATTAACCTGAGAAAACCTCATAAAAAGAGGATGGCAAGGACTGAGATGGTGCATTTTATGTCATTCAAATGAGAAAATAGGTTGTCACTTGTTTGTTTTCTGTCCACATGCAGAGTTAGTATGGAAGGTTGCCTCCCTAGAGTTTAAATCACAAGAAACTCATCAAGGATCTTCTTTGGACCAAAAGTTCCATTCTTGGTGGATAGATAGCTTGGTACGTCATTTTAATGCCTTCCCATCCTCTTTCATTTATGGAATTTGGTTGGCTCGCAACACAACCATATTCCGAAATTGCCTTATTCCACAAGAGGTGACAACGACCCTTGCTGTGTAGTGGACAAAGGAACATAAAGGAAAGGAAAAAAAACTCAAGCCCTCTGATCTTGGTACCTTCGACCATCAACAAAACTACTACATGGGCCTATTTTGATGGAGCAAGGCAGGAAGAACCTCATTTTGGAGGATCCAGAGGAGTATTATATCTTACTGAGAATCACAAATTACAGATCAAATTTGCACCCGGGCATTCTTCAAACAGTAAAGCGGAGCTTGCGACCATATATTCACGTTTGGAATTGGTTGTAAATAGAAATATAACTTGTCTTCATATATATGGAGACTCCAAAATGGTTGTTGATTGGGCAAACAATAAAATCCATATCAAATCCCCACATCTTCAACAACTCCTTCGAGCTATTCGTAGGCTTTTGGTCTCTTTTTTTGTCTTTTCCACAACACATGTCTACAGGGAATTGAACATAGAGGCAGATCAATTATAAAAAAAATGCATTTCTTTTGGTCACGTTGTCGGCAGTCAGCCCTTTTGGGTCTCTCTTCTTGGAACTCGCTTTTTTCTTGGAACGACATGGGATCCTCCGTGCACTATCAGTCAACCTACCCTCCTGGGGGACATTATCACACTCCCTCTCGCCCTGCTTCCTTTCTACACTCCCATAGGAAAACTAAAGCTTTGAAAGCTCTTGAGGCTAAGCACAGTTATGTGCTTGGAAGGGATGTGATGATGGATAGGGTTTCTGAGCTCTGTCGTAGGGCCCTTATTGGTCATTTGGAATACTGTACTTTGAAGAAGAAGGAATGGGTGGAGTGGGATACAACCCACTGTAAATCCATTCTTAATTATATTCCTACCATAAGCCTGCTATCTAACAGATGGTTGGTTTTTGTATTTATTAAAGATGCTGATGCTACCTACATTCTAAACTCTCTCTGGACTATTGAGAATGGTTCTCTGGTCTTAAAGCATTGGCACTCCAACTTTGATCCACTTAAGGAAAGAGTGGTTAAGAGACATCTTTGGGTTTTGCTGCCTGCTCTGCCTTTTCCTATCTGGAACACTCCTGATTGGCATAGCCAATGTCCTTAGGCAGTTTGTTGCTGTTGAAAAGGATTTTCACCTCATATTTGACAAAAGGATGGATAAGGTCCCTTTCGAGTTGGATGTTTCGAATGGACTCTTCGCAAAGATGGATATCATTTGCAACGAGACTGTCATTTCCTAAAGGTTGGACTACCTTAACATGCCATTCAGATGTAGTTATTGTCACGAGACTGGACATCCGAGGAACAAGTGTACTTCTCTTCTCCATGGTTTACCCTTGAATAAAGGTTTCTCGGACTCTGAGACCCCCTCCTGTTCTCCTCCAGTGGTTCCTTCCCTTGTAGATTATGCTGAAGCTCCCTCTCCTGCAGGCCTGTATGGTTCTTCCTCTCCCACTCCCTATGATGACCTCACTAAAGGGGGGCTTCTTTACATCTAGGATATTGAAAATGTGGCCAGGGTTTATCTTCCTCCTTCATATGTTGATCCTCCTTTAGTTAGCACCTCCCCCCCTCCTCCCTGTCCCTCTCTGGTACCAACCCCTCCTACTCCCCTGATTACTTCCTCTTCCTCTTATTCTCCCCTTTCCTTTACCTTGGACTATTTCCCACCTCTTTTGAGGAACTCTCCTTATTTAGAGACCTCTGCAGTGATCAACCTTGCCTCTTCTCCCTCTTTCATGGACCCCTCCCTCCTTAAATCCTTTGTGATTTTCTCTGTTAAGTCACATGTTTCTCCCTCCACTCTCCCACTGGACTCGATCAGGTTTGAGAATGTCACTATCCAAAAGGACAAGAAGAAAAAATCCTCATCTGCCCCCTCGGTTCAGTCTAGCCACTTTGGCCTTTACAATCCACTTTCTGCCAGGATCAAAGCAGTTGCTAGATCCTTGTCTTCTCTTCACTAGGCACTTAGAGCATTGTCACCTGCTCCTTAGGTTGACCAATGAGAATCCTATCTATGAATATTATTGGGTTTGGGGGCTTACCAAACAAAAAGCCCTCAGTTCTATGTTCTCTTCCATGAATCCTAACATGATTTTGATACAGGAAACAATGTGTGATCATTATTTTGCTCTTTGTTTGTTCTCTAAGTTGAAGCCTGGCTGGGAATTTTGTGCTCTTGACTCCCTTGGTTTTTCTGGTGGCGTCCTTACTGGGTGGAATCCCGAGCTTACCCGTTGCAAAGCTTTTCACTCCTATGCTGGCATTTTGGTTAAGACAAGGTTTAAGGGCCTCAACTTTGTTTACTCTATATTAAACTGCTATGGACCCTACTCAAACAGAGATGTGTTATGGGATAATGTCCTAGCTAGGGGAATTTTTTAATTTCCCAACCTTATTCTTGCTGGGGACTTAAATTTCACTCTCTCAGATGCATAAATTTGAGGAAGTAAAGTTCGTATAGATCACATGGGCCCATACTTTTCCCAGCTCCTGAACTCCACTAATATGGTGGGCTTGGCCCCCCTCTCACATGGTCCTACTTGGAGGAATGGTCATGTGGGTCGTAAAGGATTTAGAAAAAGGCTTGATACATTCCTGGCCTCTCTCCATCTGCTTCCTTCCTTGAATCATTACAGATCATGGATTTCCCCCTTGGAGATCTCTGACCACTTTCCTGTGTGCTTGGAATGGAACTGTGTGCCAACTTGTCGTCTTTATCTGTTCAAATTCAATAGGGCTAACTCCTCTTGGGAGACCGAAGTACACTCCTCCTTTGACCCTATGTCAACCCTCACATACAAGTTTAAGAGACTCGGCTCAGTGAAATATTGGGAAAAAAAATTGTTATTGGCAAAGGCCAAAGAAACTTATGAGATTAATTATGTTATTCATAATCTCCTCTCAGCCCGGATATCTGGCATTCTGACTGACAGTGAAGCTACTAACCTCCCTCAGCTAAAGTCTAGGAAGGAGTCTTTATTGGCTCACTAGGTACTTACTTGGAGACTCAAGAGCAGAATTGACTGGATCAATGAGGGTGATGCGAACAACAAATTCTTCCAGTCTTATGCATCTACCAAAAGAAATTCTAAATCTATTTGGGCCCTGCAGAATCATGCTGGTGATATAATTGAGGAGGAGGCCCAACTCAAGCTGATGGGTGCACATCACTTTGCTGATTTGTTTAAATATAATGGTTGTACTAACATTGAGGATTAACTAAAATTCATTAGGCTCTTCCCTACCTTTGTTCAAGACGAAGGTAGGCATTGTTTTTTGCTGATATTACTCTCACAGAAATTGAAAGTGTCCTTAAGGGATTAAAAAAGGACAAGAGTCCTGGCCCTGATGGTTGGCCAGCCGAGTTCTTTCTCAATTTCCTTGAATTGGTGGGATCTGATATCCTTAGGGTAGTGGAACAATCTAGGTTGGAAGGCAAGGTCTATAGTGCCTTAAATGCCACTTTCATTACCCTCATACCTAAATGTGATAAGCCCAACTTTCATTGACTTCAGACCTATTTCACTTTGCAACTTGGTATACAAGATCATATTCAAGATTGTTGCCATCATATTGAAGCCTTTCTTAGACAAGGCCATATAAGCCCACCAGTTTGGATTTCTTCATAACAGACAGATTATTGAGCCAATTGGCATCACCCAGGAATTACTACACTCCATCAAGGTGAAAAAAGCAAAAGGTTATATTACTCAAGTTGGACTTAGTAAAATATTTTGACTGAGTAGATTGGAGTTTCCTTAGAGTAGTCCTCCTACATATTGGTGTGCTTGTGGACAAAGTCAATTGGATAATAGGGTGTGTATGCTCCTCAAATTTTGTTGTCTTAATCAATGGGACTCCTTCAAAAAATATTCTTGTCTTGAGGGGTATCAGGCAAGGCTTCCCTCTTTCCCCACTCCTTAAAGGATCACCAGGTATCTAGGCTGAAAGGTTGGGGATGGAAAAGGGATAAGAATTGGTGTGGACCTTGTGGCTGGATTAAACTCATATTTTGTGCTTCCAAAGGATCTTAGGAATTATCTAGAAGATTATGTTATTACATCTCTCTTTCATGTCCGTAACTTGGGGGATGGTTCCTCTTCTTTGTTATATTGGCTCACTGCTGAAGATATGGATTTGGGTGGCATTTGGAAGGTTCTTTGGACCGATTATGTTAAAAGGCTTAGCACATGGTTGTATCAGACTCGTTGAAAAAAAGGCTTCTCTGCTCTAGATGTTCAACAAGGCCACAGGAATGGTTAGTGCTAAGATGGCTTATGAACTCATTACTTCGAGTTTACTCTCTGCTCATCCTATTAGTGCTCTTAATCTCACATGGAAGTGTAATATCCCTCTTCAAGTGATTTGTTTCAATTGGTTGTGCTTGGCTAACCGTATTAACACTTGGGATAATTTAATTAAAAGAGGTTGGGCAAGCCCCAACAAATGCAACTTATGTAAGTGTGGTGAAGAATCGGTCAATCACCTCTTCTCGAACTGTTCATTCACTCGTAATATCATCTAGTGTCTTTGCAGGATGCTTAATATATCAATGGATTGGAAGGAACCCTCTTACTTGGAAAATATGGAAAAGTAGTTTAGATGTGAAAAGCATTTTCTCTACTTACCACTACTCATGTCTTGGCAGTTGTGGCTCACAAGAAACAGAGTCATTTTTGAGGATCTTAAGCTGGATGATAATTTCATTTGTCATAGTATTCTGGATAAGCTGCAAACATTTTCAAAGAATGCTCACAAAATCTCCAAAAAGAGAAGTATTGGTTTGGCACCTGTTACTGAGTATCCATCCAGTTTTTTTGATGGGGCCTCTGCAAACTTAATTGGGGATGTTGGGGTGCACTTCCTTATCAGTCAGGATCATTACTTTAGCATAAAAATGGGCTGTGGACAAAGCACTAGCACCAGATTTTAACTTTTGGCACTGTGGGTGCTGCTAGTGATTTCAAAGGATTTTGGGTTACCTTCTCTTCATGTATGCGGTGACTCTACAACCATTATCAACTGGGACAAAGGGAGGAATGCCCTCTCATCGCTCAATCTGGAAGGATGGTGTCAAAATATCAGGAATCTGGAATCATCCTTTCTACATCTGGATTTCCTTCATGTATACAGAGAATACAACGTGAAGGTGGATGGCTTATCCAAGGAGGCACTCTTGTTGGCCTTTGGCCTTCTTCATTACACAGAATTCACTGATGGTGAATGTGCGGGGAATGGAACGATTCATCTTTACTAGCTTCGAGCTGGCCTACTCCTTTTATCACATCTTTGATGTTGTTTTTTCATGAGTATGGCAGGATTTTGATTATTACATCCTTTTGGATGTCTGAGGTAGACTTTGTTCTCCTCTTGTTTCGGTATTGGCATCCCCACGAGTCCCTCCTTGGATAATCCATGTCTGGTTTTACTTGTATTTTCTTGTAGCCTTATTGGAAATCGGGATAGAGTTGGGGTTGATATCCTAGGAAGTCTTGTTGACGGTGGTTTTAATTTGGGTTGCGGACTCCTCATTGTATCCTATTGTTTGAGTCATGATTCAACATTGTTGTTGGGGGGCAGTATCTCTTTGAGAGGCTGAGTTTGCTTCTTATCAGTTGGCATGTCCATTATAGAGAAGGACCACTTGTGTTGTAACAGTTACCTTTGATTCTAATGAATGTCAAGGAACAACTATTTTTGTTCTGGAAAAAAGATATTATCATCTACTCATTCAAAGAAGTAAACTTAGTTGTAATATTCAATTTTATATATGTTTTCTTCAATGAAATGGAGGGTCATTTAATTATCACTATGTATTTTACAATGTAATTAATTTAATCCTTAAATAAGAGTTAATTGTTCATATCCCAACATGGTGCATATTAAATATCTTAATAGAAATTAATGTGACAAATGCTACCGTTCGGTGTACAATATTAAATACATTACTACATGGTGCATATTAAATATCTTAATAGAAATTAATGTGACAAAAGCTACCGTTCGGTATTAATTGCTACTTAGGTAAGGGTATATGCTATTGGATGTAAAGCAATTCAAATCAAATTTAATAGTGTCGTCTAAACAACATTATGTATAAATCTCATTGAATTTCATTCATCTAGCTTTATGATTTCCCTTGGCCTAATGATTGGCCTTGGACTAAGTTTATTGCGCTCCCCTACAAGTTTATGGCCTCGGAAAAAAATAATTGAGTATAGTCAACAATTACTCAATTTCTCTATTTAGTACAACACTTTGGTATTAAAGGAATGAGGAAAACATCTGCTTGTTATAAAAAGAAAGAGGAAAGCACATCCCATAGATTTAATGTGCTTCTTTGGAAAGTACAAGTTTGGAATGGTGTTATTTCTCTATTTAGTGCAACCTTAGAAATACTTTGGTATTAAAGGAAAGAGCAAAGCATCTCCTTGGTATAAAAAGAAAGAGGAAAGCACTTCCCATGGATTCAATATGTTTCTTTGGAAAGTATAGATTTGGAATGGTGCTTTTTTTTTTTAGGAATGTATGGGTAATTGGAGGTCTATGTTATCTGTGGTGAGTTACATATATATGCCCATTGAGAAATATGGAAAGCTTGAAATAGGTTGCTTTTTTATGGGATTAGTTTGAATGTTCCTTTGGTGTTATAAAAAATATTGGTAGCATACTTGAGGCCCATCCTGATGGACCTCAGGTTGAATATAAAACAGACAGTCTTTGCAATCCTCCCACCTTCTTTATGAATAATAGTAGAGGTTACTTTGACAGAGCCTCCCAATTGGATGCCACTCTAGGAGGGGTCGGGGCAATACTTTGGCTTAATGATTCTTATTGCTTCAAGCTATTATTGACCTGTGGAATGGGGACAAATACCCGGTCTGAACTCTTGCCTCGCTGGATGCTGCTACACTTTACCAATTCAAATGGAATTACATCCATCAAGGTGGCTGGTGACTCTAAAGTTATTATAGACTGGTCAATCAAAAACATAGGTTGCAAGTTTTACAATTATACTCCTGGATGAAGAAAATCAGAATTTTAATCGAGTCCTTCATGGATATTTCATTACAGGGCATTTTTTTGACATTTAGCCAAGAGACAGACGTTTTATCAAAACCTGCATTCCAGGTTGATGAAGGTCATATTGTTTATAAAAAATTCTTGGGTGGTGAATTAGTTGATCAAGGCTTTATTTGGCTATATCAATAGTGTCTGAATCACCAATGTGGGATTTCTATCTGGTTGGATGTCTACTTGCGTCATTTTTCGTACTTACTGCTTGTAGTATCATATTCACAGTTTTGATAACTTTCTGTGGGCCAATCCATTTAGTGCAGATGTTCCAGGATTGTTCGCCACATATCCTTTTGAGTTTCTTTGCATATTTGGTTATTAGGGCAGGTTATATACTCTTAGATTGTGTAGGATGTCTTACAAGTTTTACATGATGGAGCGACATATTCAGTGCAGATTCAACGCTCTGGTTGAATCACCTTATCTTAGTTTTGGGTTCAATTTTTCCAAGGAGATTCCTTCAACTTTTGTAGGATCTATTTTGGACTATTTATTCCATGTTTCGTGGATGTTCTTGATATGGCTTTGTACTATCCATGTTGGATCTTAGACTTATGATGATCTACTACAGTGTCGTTGTCTTTGACTATATTTGTAATCAGTTTTTGTCCAACTTGACATATACTTAATGAAGTATAGTTTTTCGATTATGAAACAAAAAGATTCAATATATTTAATTTTGTGAACTTACATAACACATTATGTTATCTTTAACATCTTGGTAATTATTGGATGAAGTGATTGAATTAATTTTTAGATTATTTTAATTTTATATTTTTATAATTTAATCTATTAACTATATGCATTTTCTTTTTCTTAAATTAAATTAATTTTAATAATTGAGTTATTTGATTTTTTTCTTCTATTTCAACCCTATGTACTTTGTCGTTGATAAAATAGAGTCATTTTATTATATATAACTTTATAATTAAATATATTACATTTTTAAAATTTAATTAAAAAACAAAAAACAAAAAAACAAATTGATGAAAGTTTGCATAATTTTCATAATATAATAAAGGCAACTTTTAATATAAATATCATTCATTAATCTATTTTAATATTAAATTATTATTTTTAATTAATTAATAACAAAATAAGTTTAAATATGAACATGATTTAATTTAATCTAAAATAATATAATCAATAAAAATTTATCTAAATTTGTTTTTACAAAATGTCTAAAACGATTAAATCCACAAACTTTTCATCATTAAATTACAATACACATCCCTCTCACCACTAGGCTATATATATGTATATGATGATGATGATGATGGTGATTAACGTCCTTTGAGACAAAACATAGGTTTATCCAGACGTTATATATACATATACATATATATATTATGATGATGATGATGATATATATATATATATATATATATATATATATATATATATATGATGATGATGATGATGATGATGGTGGTGGTGGTGGTTAACATTCCCTGGGACCAAACTTTGGTCTATATATGATAGACAAATATTCCCCTCATCGAGACTCGACTATGCTACAACACATTGATGCATGCATTCTTATTTTCTATTTTTAATTTTTTAGTTTATTATTTTTTTATTTTTGTGGGATAGATGGACAATTCTCCCCCATCTGAGATATAGAAATATGCCTTCTTGATAATAAAAAAACTATTATTTTTTGTAATATAAATATTAACTTTGTTTTATATTATTTTGTTTTGAAAAGATAACAAAACCTATTATAAATAGGTTGTTAAATAACAATAAAAACAATCATTACTTAAATATGACTTATAAAAATGACAATAAAGATAACGAGTCATCACCCTACCTATGATAGCTAGAAACTATTCATAAAATGACACATTCCACTTAGGTCATATCGGTAGACATGGGTCTTCAATTCCTTACATTTAAAATATATAAACTCTTAACTAATAACAAACAAATACAATTTAACTCTAAAACCATATTTCAATCTAATTTATAAATAATAAAATAAAATAAAACAATACACAAAATATATTTATATTAATTTTTTTAGAACACATATATACAAAATATATTTACTTTACCACTTTGAAGGAAAATTAAAATTAGATACACCTAATAGAGATATTACTAGCATTTGCACCGAGAGGGTAAAAATATTGAGTCTTTCCACAATTGAACCTTTCTAACTTACCTTGGGAGACTGGAAATTACATTTTAATAATACTAATATGTGTGCTACTAACTCGACTTACAACTGATTTTTTACCTCAATACATTTTTTGGAGGTTCTTCGAAGTTTGTTTTACGCTTTGCGATTTCCAATGTTCTGATCCCGGAAGTCCTATAATTTTCAATAAGGAAATGTTAATTTTTCAAATTGCGATTTCCGATATCCGGGTATGAAGGGTTTTATGATATTTGTAATTTTTTTATTTTGGATTGCGGAAGCCGACAATATTGCTTTTCGGAGTGCGGAAATCGGAAAACTCACAATTTTGTTGGTCGGATATTTACTTTGTGATTTGCGGAAACCAGAAAATTTCGGTTTTGTTAAAGTCATTTGGTGTTTCCCCAATTTTCGATTTCCGGCTGTTCGCTTATCGGATATCGGCAATATTGCTTTCGATTTATGATTTTTATATATCTACTTTCCTGATTTCTGAGTATCGAAAACCGTAAGTTTCACTTTAGATAAAATTGAAGGTTTCTTTCTCGATTTCTGATTTCTGATATTCCAGAACTCAGAAACCGAAAGCACCACACTTTTTTCGACTCAATGTTTGTTTCCCGATTCCTAATTATCGATTGCATAAATCGAAAAACCGAAACCATGAAAAGTAAATTTTTCCAAATTTTATATCCTATGATGCTGCCTTAATCTTGTTCGTCTATGCATACGAAATCTACGGTGTAGAGTCTTTTGGCTGTTTAAGTTGGGCTTTTAAAGCTTTGAACTTACGATTAATTTTTACCATTGTTACTCATGTTTTTTCACTCTGGTCAGGGTTTTTTTACTGTGCATTTCCTCTGTGTCCCAGTGCGCGGACTTGTGACTTTGTGAGTGTTTCCACCTATAAGTTTTCACCGTTTGATCGTTTTTTCTAGTAAATTTGAACTCACATCGTTTTTAGACATGGTTGCTATAATTCAATCAGAGAAGGCATCTGCCACGACCAAGAATACCATATCTAAAAGTACTCTTCTAGAGTAGAAAAACAAAGATCCGAATACCGGTGTTTTCATTGGCACCAGTGGGCATGCCATGGCACCTCATATATGGACTGGTCTAGAATTTATGCTATTTTTGACAATGATGGCTTTTCCTGTGTTGCTCATGACCAACCTGCCTTCCTATAGATACACAATTCTCAACTCCATTGCATTGCTTCCAGACTTGCATTTATGCCTTACACGAACCCTGTTGAGTGGGCGTTGGACCACATAGACGTACCTAAGCAATGAATATTTCATGATATCGATAATGTCCCTATTTCTTTGTTGCATCCAGATGTGTTTGCTAGGTTTTATGCATTGGAAACCCCCAAGCAGCTTCTCTCGTCGAATTTTTTTCGACGAAAGCCATGCCAAATTCAATTATGAAGAAGTGGTGAAATCTTGGTTGGAAGACCCAACATTTGTCATCCCCGATTCACTTGCAGCATATCCAGTTTCTTGGTTCAGAGAGCCCTTCTCGTTGTCGACCTCCATGTTTTGCAGGTCATATGGCTTACCAAATTGTTCCTCATTCAAAGAGTAATGGGTCCTTGTGGCGAACCATATCCTGCTTACAGGTGATTCCTTCAACTGGGTGCAAATTCTGTCATGCAATTTGCGGGACGAAATTGAAAAACATGAGAAAACCCTGACCAACCACAAACTATCTTTCTACATGTCAGGGTTCATAATGGATGCATTCTGCGCGTCTACTTCTTTCCCAGCCCTAAATTGGAATTGGAGTGACAAATCTCCACCGGTTCATATATATTGTGTTGATATGTGGGATGACAATTTCATCCCTCAGGGTTATGAGCTCTGTGACCTATTTCTCGGGTCGATGTACTTCACAATTTTCAAAGTTGATGCTCCTGCATTCTCTCAAATTGCTAGGGAACTTATTTTAGTGTATGGCGACTAGTATGTAGGAGAATATTTCTCTTACAAAAATATTTGGGGCAGCAATATAGTCAAATTGCTTCTCAGAATAGTTCTAGACTGAATGGTGCTTCAAGAATTCGCTTATTAGACTTTCATTGATGGGGTTTTACGCAAGTTTACCAAACATAAGAAAAAGGCCTGATCAAAATTTCCTATGAATCTTGGCAACCTTACTCTACAGAGTCCTGCTCATGCGTCCTTGGTAGGAAAGGATATTTCTGTAACGAACTTGGGGGAGGCATCCAAAAGAATGCATGACCCAATGGCATATTTGGATAATCTCTTTGCTCATGAGCGCACCAAATTTCAATACGTTCATGAAAACGATCCCGATGATTCAATGTTCCGAGGAGCTATCAATTTTCAGGAGGTAATCGGTAAAATTAGTGATCTAGAGACCAAGTCCCATATGTACCAGTATGAAAAGGATCTTAAGATAAGAACTGGTCGAGAAAGAGGAGAAAAACTCAAAATAAAACAAGATCTTGAAAAGGAGAAGACAAAAGAAGAAGCGAGAGAACATGCAACAAGATCTACTGCTGTTCTTGCTGCTCAACCCAAGGACAAGGGAAAAGGTGTCCTTGAAGGCCCATCCAACCCCTCTATTAACACAATGGAAGATACACTACAGAAAGAGGCAGAACTCAAAATAATATTTGAAACTCAAGCAGAGATGACTGTAGTTCAGATTAAAAGACAAAAGATTGAAGCAGGTTCTAAATAGACTCAACTTCCAGAAGCAACTACTAAAGAAAATTCCTTTCCTTCGATCTCAATTGGCAAGAAACAATAGACACTTATGCAAGAACCTTCTGCAGAGAAAGGTAATCTCTTTATCTTCAGCTCATATTGAGATTCATGATACGGACGTGGAAGAAGACCCTGAGGCTGTTATGAGTACCCTTCTATCATACATGCCCAATATCCAAACCTTTCCCAGTATGTTAGGTTCATCATCTTTCCAGCATTCTTTTTCTGAGGTAAATCCCTTATCAATAATGGGATCTACTAGTAGCATTCTCACCTTTTCAGTTAATTCACCTATTCATACTTCTCCTACATGCCCAATTCCCCAGTTTTTTCATGAGGAAATTGCTTCTGCCTCTATGATTCTTTCTCAAAAGGAAGATTTTCCTATGTCTGATTCTTTTACATCACTCACCTTTACCTTTGCTTCTACTCCTATGAATATTCCCCCCCTCAGCATAGACATTCCTTTAAACCAAACCCAAATTGATCCCCTGGTTACCATCCACCACCAGATCATTTCATCACTAGGAGTGATGGCAGATTTTTGAGAAGATGCAGTGGTATCCATGGGAAAATATTATTGGAGTAAAAAGGATAAAGTTGTGGTTAAAAGGGGAGCCAAGAAAGCCAGAGAAGGCTCATCCAAAGATGTACCTGCCATGGGTCAGGCCATTTGGAAGGTAGACACAAGTGATATCCAACAAGGGGCAGTGGACACAACAGTTGCCATGGGAGTTTTCGCTGGAGCTAATTTTAACTCAGTTTCACAATTAAGTTTGGGTCTTGGTGAAAAACAGAAGGAATTACAAAAGGCCAAACAAGACTTAGCAGAAGCAGAACAAAGGCATGAGCAAGAAATCAACCAGTTGAAATGAGAACATGGAGACATAGTACATCAATGGAAAAACAAAGCTGAACAAGTCAAGCATCGGCTTGGGAATGCAGACATTCTGAATGAGCAAGAAGCAGAGCAAATTGCTCTCATCAAACAACAGCGGAAAGATACTCATCTAGCCTCAAAAGGCTCCTCTTTTCTGGATCTGACACCCGAGCATTCCAAACATGTACTCTATAAAGTACACCAAGAGTTCCAATAGGCTGTGATAGATTTGTATACTTGTTTTGATGAGATGCAAGGGTTATATGACAAGTTTAGCAAGCATTCTAAAACCCTTGAGGATCACCATGATCGGATGAGAAGAGCATCCACTACTTTAGAGAAAGTAACAGGTTGGAAAAAGCATATTAAGGAAAGACCTAATGGCTTTCCAATATTAGACAAGTTATAGGTCAAAACAACTAAAGTTTCCATTGAGACATGGGAGGGTATCTATGATTCAGTTGAAGTTCTAATTAATGCAGGACAAACGGTTTGTGAAAAAAGCTGGTCAGATTCAAAGAATTTGCTAACCTATTTGAGTTTACATGTTCTGGATCTTATCAATGAAACCTAAACTTCATTTGGAACAAGTGGAAAAGCAGTTTGATGATTCCAAAGAGTTGATCCAACAAATTAGTCAGCTCATGGTGCAAGAAATCGAGAAATGGACCGAATCTCCTCATGCTTTGATAGCTCAGATAAAGCTGTTCATCAAAGAATGGAAGAAAATGAGACAGGAGGATATTTCCTCCCAAATTTGCAAGACTAAAATTTAGTTGAGGAATGCTCATTTTCAGGAAGTCGATGACATTATGGAGCTATTTTCCAAGTGGCATTCTGCCCTTGGCCAAACCTAGAAACTATTTGATTGTGTAATTCCACATTTTGGGAATATTTTTTTTTCTTGTAAGTTTGTAATCTTATTTAAAGAGAGATAGACATTATGTTATTTGGACTTCATTGTACTTCTTTGCAATTTGTGTGTCTTTAACATTTTGGATATTGTTCTTTGCAATTTTATTTGTTAAGTTGTTCTAAAGTAAGTTGAAAGAAGTAATCTTGATTTGCATGTTTGCACATTAATTGGTTGTTTTCTTTCATCTGTTATATCCTGCAATAGCTCTATCTTGAAATCATTAGTCATCGTGTTTAAGTGTCCTTATACATTTAGTTAGAAGTTAGTTATTTTTCAATCTTTTTTTCAATTTATTTAAAGCGAAAAGTGGAAGTCAGCAAGAAATAAATTTAAAATCCGAAATCCTGGTATTTCAGATTCCAGAAATCCTATGTTTTCCAATAAGGAACATCTTATGTTCCGATTTGCGATTTCCTGATTTCCGATTTCAGACATTTCAGATTCCAAAAATTGTATGCTTTGCAATAAGGAACACCCTATGTTCCGATATCCGATTCCCCAATTTCTAATTTGCGACATTTCAGATCTCGGAAGTTTTGTCTTTTCAAATAAAGAAATGTCAAAGTTCTTTTTTCCGATTTTCGACCTCCGGGTATCAGAAACCAGAAAACTTCGGTTTTGTAAAAGTCATTTGGTGTTTCAAGATTTATTCTGTTTGTTGGTATTTTTTCTGTGTAACTTCTTCCTCCACTAAGTCCATCCTTATATACTCGCTTTGCATTATTTTTTAATCGACCTAGCTCTAATTTTGGCCTGTAATTTGGTACACTTTGTGGAGAAGTGATGTTAGCCTTCATATTTGTATGTTAGGAAATGAAACCCCTTTTATCTATGTCTTTTTCAATCATCCAAACTTGGTTTCATGTCGTATATCGACCTGGTTAAGTGGGCAGTTGACGATGCAAGCCCTAAACAATGGTTTTTCACTGACCAATACAATTCCTGCAAATCGTATCAATTCCGAGGGTTGTTTATAACCTAAAATTTATAAATATTATAAACTAAAAATATTCATAATGTATATAATGTGTTTTTAATTTGTTTATATATATTGGAAATTATATGACTTTATTTTATTTAGAGAAATCAGTTAAAAACTCATTTAAAATTTAATCATTTTAAAGAATAATAATTTTTAATTTATACTGTAATTTTTTTAAGAAACCCTTTTTTCTAATTGTATTGGATTTATATTTTTCTTGAGCATGGTATATGAAGTTTATAGATTGGATAATGAAAACTATTTCTTTTAATAAATATGAAGTTTTACCCTAGATGCAGATGATGAGAGTCAAGTTGGAAAGGATAGAACAGATAGGGATATTGTGGCATAACCATGTTCTACTTGTCATCCCATCACATTGCGACCTATCCTACACTCATTACTCATTAATGAAGCGGTTCTTGCTCTCCAGGATAGCCAAGTTGGTCATCAGTTGAGTTTTAATGCTGGGATCACAGTTGATTTGGTAGTCACTCCCATCATGAAGAGTGGCACCTCCACTGCTACAACAGGTCCCATTGCTAAGTTTAGGTGAAACACGGTCATGATTAAAATTTTCGATTATTATATCCCGTGATCCTGTAGGAACCCAAGAAAATGCTTAGGCTTTATTCTGTTTGTTCGTATTCTTTCTACGTAAATTCTTCCTCCGCTAAGTTGACAAGAAAGACCCCGACCTATGTCACGGTGGTTGGTACGGCTAATCCTCTTTTCCCCCTTCCATTTCCTCTAAGACGACATTAATTAGTCCCTCTCAAGGAAGCTCTGTCAACATGTATCGAATTCAATGGAGGACACTGTCGCTACTCAGCTAAGGAAGGATTTGACCCAGCGGTCATTTCGTTATCTGGTTATAGTGCAATTTCGCTTGGTTAGGGACTAAAAGTGGTACAACAATCTTTTCTCCCCATTAATGGCTATCGTGCCTCCTGTTGGTTTTAGTGTGGCCATGAACCTTTATCCCTCATTCCATTGGGATATTTCTTGGCTAATTGCTCAGGTTTGGCTTTTGTTTATTATCTTTCTCTTGTGGTTTAGGTTGTTCCACTATGCTCTGATCTGGGGGCACTCTCGTTATTCCCATATTTTGTTGTAAAAATAGTCATGTCTGCCTTTTCTAGGTTTTGTTCTGCATTTGAACCATCATACTATGTCCACGTAGCGTGGCATGTCTCGACGTGCTAGGAGTGGTCGCGGTTGTGCCAATGAGAGTTCTCCGCAGGTTCACTCTATAATAGAGGACTAGGAAACCATGGTGGTAAAGGAGAACCTTACTTGTGATATTGATGGTGGCAACCCCAACCATTATTGGATCGTGAAAAATATGATGGGCTCTCTGATGGACGAAATGTTGGCCACATGGAACCATACTCGCTTGGCAATTTCACAGGCTAAGGACAAAATGGTGGAATTAGATGTAATCATCACCCACAGAGATATCATGGCCATCTGGAAAAGATTAACCTTGGGACTTGACTCCTTGGATGATGGAGGTAGTGGTAGTGTCTCTATGGCTCCAGCTGGTTCAATGAATGTTAGCCCGACTCCTACCATGGCTCCTGCATCTACAGTGCCTCTTCCGATTCCGACGACGATTACGCAGCTTTCCAAACGAGTTCATGAATCTGATGCTTCTGTGGGAAAACTGGCTCTCCTGTTGTTGAAGCCGAGTGTTGGCATCTTCAGATGAGGAATTCTTTGGGTCTTGTCCTATCATTGAGGAAATGCAGGACACGCAGGACCAGGATGTCACTACTAGCGGTGCTAACCCATGAGCTTGTTTCTATTTTTTTTTTCTGTCTATATCGCTTCCTTTTGTTTACTTCTAAGTTTATGTTGTTTTTAAGTTTTCAAGGTCTCTTCATAAACATTGCTTCATAGTTATTTTGTACGTAGCCCCCCATATATCACATGGGTTATTGTGGCTCTTTTGAATATCTCTGTAATTTGTTTAAACTTTACCTAGGTATTTATTTAAACTTTTGAATATCTCTTTTGAAAAAATGAATTTATTTAATTTACATACTATTTTACTCCAATCGATGAATGGTTATTGATTCCTAATACTAATTTGTCAATTAGTATTATTTCATAGGATAGTTTTGTAACTTTATTTAATTGGAAAATGCGTTTTCCTAGTTTGATCGAGTTTTGTTTGTATTTTTACTATTATTCTTGTTAGACATTTAGAAATAGTAGTCTCCCCACTCATTACATTTCGAGTTTTCATAATGATGTCCATTTTTTATTTTTATTAATATGTGTTTGATATGCTTCGAAGGAGATTATATCTTATTGATTCTAATCACCCTTATTATATCCAAAACTATATATAGTATAAAGAATGGTGTCCTACACTGAATTAAATAAATTTAAACACAGTTCTTTAAAAAAAGTCGTAAAATTATTTATGGAAATTGTGAAAGTGTTTAAGCTGTTTAGGCTAAAAAATTTTAAATGAAAAATTACAACCGTACTTAAAAAAATATTTAAGAAAAATTACCGACTTGCTCAATTGTAATCCATTCATTCATGTTAATTGGCATATTGGCATATTTCCTACTTAAAAAGTATGTAATGTATTAGAGAAAGATGTTAAGAGACCATCGAAAAGTTGAAATTAAAGTGCGCAACTGAAACTTCAGAAATAGAAAGTCTGGGAAAGTTTGGATTTGGCATTTCAGGATTTCGCATTCCACACAGTGAAAAGCGGAAATCAGAATGAAAAATATTTGAACTAAAAAAGTTTCAAAATTGTGCATTCTGCATGTCATTGTTCAGAAAGTGGACAAACTTAATTTGCAAAGAAAAACATTAAAGCTCGGATTTTTGCGCGAGGACACTGGAAGTCGGAAAGCACAAAATGTTAAATGCGAACATGTAAATTTTGATTTTTGATTTCCTCTTTCCGATTTATTCAAGGCAAAAAGCGGAAGTTGGCAAGAAAGAAATAAAAAATCTGGAATCCGACATTTTGTATTCCGGAAATCCTATGTTTTTCAATAAGGAACACCCTATGTTCCAATTTTCATTTCCCCGATTTCCTATTTCTGACATTTCAAATTCCAGAAATCCTATGTTTTCTAATAAGGAATAGCCTATGTTCCGATTTTCAAAACCTTTAATCCAAAGACCAGTTGCATTCTTCATCATCATAGACATGCTTCAAACTATTGATTGATGATATACGAACCTGATGATTTGGGATTTTAGTTTTTAAATTCATACGGATATAAATGATGTAAGGATTTAGAGTTATCTGAATTTGAACGAATTTGAAGCAGTGAAACACGACAAAATCCAAATCCAACTGTCATTGTTTGCAAATTCAATCAATAAATATAATCCAAAAAAATTATAACTCTTTCTATTGCCATCATTAGCCAAAAAACATAGATTTACAGAAAAAAACCAAGCCCTCCCATTTTTGGGAAAATGGGCTTCCAGATCAGACTGGAAGTCTCCCTCGAAAGGAAACAAGACTGAACTAGAATGATTGGGAATTCTTCACAAGTCTCAGAAAATATTCTTAAATGAAAACATAAAAAGTGACCATTAACAACAGTAGTTTTTAAAACAGACAAAGAGTAAAACAAAGACTGAGAGAATAACATGGTCAATCAAATAATTGTTCATGAGGCTTGAGCTTCATGCCTAGTCTCCTAGCGAACTCAAGCTGATTTCTTGAAATCCTGTGCAGGATGAGCATGATTTTTTCCCGTTGAAGAAGAATTTCATCATGGTGCTCGTCTTTTTTCACTAAAGTTTTTCCTAGCCTTAAACTTCTGTGACCATTCCAACTCCACGGATTTTTGATATAGAGAGAGCCTTCCTCTGGAGGTGCCAGGATCGACGAGTAAATCCTTAAATTCATTTTTTTTATCTCCTCAGGCCATCAGAAAATGCCTTCCAAATCTGCCTCTCTCTCGACATTCTGGATTTTCGGTTGCACTGACTCATGAATCTCCTGTTTATAATATTTGCTCTTTTCCACAATCATTTTTCTGAAAACGGAGGGGTGGAATGATAGGCTTTGGCTTGCTATCCCCTAGAGGGGAAGAAACAAAGTGGGAGTTTTTATGGCGAGGCATGATAACAGGCGAGACGACTATCAACAAGAGCCGAGAAAGAAACAGCTTAATCAAGAAGTTGATCGATATTGCTATAAAGAAATAGCACAAACATAACAAAACATAGCATAAACATAGCATTTTCATTTTATTATGATATCACATTGGATTATTTCATTTAAAAACCTCATTGTAAATCTATGAAGAACGACATTTATATATTCGACAATGCATCTTGAAATAAAGGCTTAATATAAATGAAAATGGACGGGATAGATGGCATCCCAAAATTGAAAGATTTGTTGTTTGGGGCGCGTGATAATGATGATCGCTTAATGATTAAGCAACATGATATTACTATAGGGTTTATACGTAGTATGGTACATAAGCAGGGGTACTCAAAAGACGGGCATATCCATACCATCATAAGAAGGGATTGATGACGTGACAAATGTCAAGTCCACACACTATGAGATAACTTGACACTGATAACAACTGGGGGTGATGGTCACTTCTGTGATTAATATGATGACGTTATAGTATAAAGGGGTGACGTTATGATGACATTAATATATTTTAGTACGTTTAAGTGACCTTTCGCGTCTTCCAAGAGATGAGGGAATTATACACAGATAACATTAACCCCAAGATATAGATATACTACATCATGAGAATCCCAAACTCATAATAACATTTCGTAAGACTTAGTCAATAAATAGGGCCTACTACTGAGGCAAATATCATTTGGACCTCATTTATGGGTTTTTATGTGCATAAAAACTTGACCCATGAGCGTCATTATTTCCCCTCTCATGGCTGCTGAAGAAAAAATTCTCAACATGGTGATATCAAAGGCCAGAATGGGAGGAGATGGGAAGATAAGTTCGGAGTCCTACTGTCGATGCAGGGGCTATAGTTTCTGGAGTGATGTGGGATTGGTGAAGGAGAATGTTGCCAATTCCGATCTAGAGAAACAACTAAGTGGGCTGCAGCCAATTGCAGATATGAGAAAAAATGCAAAAACTATATGCACCTAAACAAATAATTTAATGTTGCTACATTGTTAGGGCTTATCCAACATCTTGACTTGTAATTGGTGCTTCAGATTTTGGAATATGAAGGAATGAGAAATTTCACATTTTGTCATTTCATCTCTTGTTTGCTACCTTGTTTGTATTATGAAAATATTGATTATTGAGACATTTTGTTCTTTTTGAGCTTGTCCAACATTGTCATTGTGTATAAAGCACTCTTGTCTAACATCGGTCTGCGAAATTATAATTTTTATTTTTTGAAGAGAAATTATAACTTTACACTTCTAGGAAGGGATAGAACCCTTTGGAAGGGGCAAGAAGGGTTCAAATTTGAACGTTGTATAGGAGGCAGTAGTTCATTTGCTTATGATCGAGGCATTCAATTAATTGTATATCCATTTGACACTTTATTTCCTATTGAAGTTCTTGCATATGCATCGAATCTATTTTGATGTCTTACTTCGATTTTCTTTTGCAAAAGTTCATGAATATATAGACATTTATTTATTTGAAAAGACAAAAATTCCGAGATCCAAAATGTCGCAGATCGGAAATTGGGGAACTTTTCATGGTTTGAAAGGCCAAAGATCCTTTATAAGTTATTCCGTAAGATCCACAAAGGACTAAGTAAAGACGAGTTAACTAACCAATATAACTAACTACTAAGTAACTTGTGTGAACATATGTCCATTACAATAAATAGGATATGGATAATCTCTCATTCAACTCAATCCTCCATATTTAGATGGAAAACGTCCTTGCTTTCATTATATTCTTCAGTAGATGTTTATATTATATTTTGATCATATTGGTAAGATGATATTGAACTATTCAATAATTTTGAAAAAGAAACTGTATTAAAAGAAAGCTAGACATTGGAAATTTTTTAACCATTATTGTGTAAAGATACTAACCATCATGGAATACTCACCCATCTTGTGGATCATATAGATGCTTCATGTACATGTTTTTGCAAAAAATATGCTTTCATTTTCAAAATTATAACATAAACATCCACTAAACATCTACTGAAGAATATATATTTTTTACTGCTCCCAAAACTTTTGTTTACAAGATTCGACACAGAAAGAACTCCAATGTTAAGATTTCAAACAAAAATTTTGAATTCCAATGCTATTGTCACGAAATTCTACGACTACGATATATAATTTTCACAATTATCAAGAAATAGATCACCATTTCGCTCCGGCCCTAAAACATTGTCAAAATGATTGAAACTTGTCTTTGATATTTGATAAATTGATTATCAATTTATCGAATATATATATATATATATATATATACCAAAATAATATATACCAAAAATCTGAATACATATATATATATCAAATATGAATACCGAAGAAGGACATATGTTTCCGGTTTTCGATATCCAAAATATTGGGAAGCCAACAGATTATTTCAACAAAAACTTGATTCTCCGGTTTCCGATATCCGAAATATCGAAAATAGGAAATCGCGGATACCCCAAATAACCTTAACAAAAACTGGAATTTTCGGTTTCCGAATAACCGATTTCGGAAATAAGGTTTCGGGTTTCAAAAATCATAAATCCGAAATGTGATTTTTTTTATTTTTATTTTTAAAGTTCATTTAAGGAAATAAGAGTTGATCTAAAAATTTTATACGTTAATTATTTCCTTATATATAATAACTGTCCTACATAAAAACTTTCATAGTGAGTGTCTCATATTCCTGAGACAGTTTAGTCTAGAACGCATTTATTTCAAAATTTCTTAGATGTTTCTTGAAATAAAAGCAGACCTCTTACATCAACAAGTGACCAAATAAAAACAATATATTTATAGAGAAAACAATGAGAAGCTTCAACCACAATTTGCTTTTAAAGAATTTGAAGCAAGTAAGCTTTCCTCTTGTTTTCTACGTTGAACAAATGGATTATCTTGCATTCGAGAGTATCTAGAAAAAAAGAAAGGTGGAGAAATGTGAAGGCCTGAAAGAGATGTAACTCTTGATATTGCAGTGAATGTAAGCCCTTGTCTATCAGTGTTTCCAATATCTATTGTAACATTTTGTAGGGTCATACCTTGGGATTTATGAATTGTTAAACCCCATGCCATACGAAGTGGTAGTTGCCTACGGGATCCCCTTGTTATAGGAGATATTGGAACATAAGTAGGATTAAAAGCATCCCATAAGGGTCCTTTGTAATAGAGGAATTCAACAACAACAAAGGATGGTAAGCTATGAGGTTGTTCATTGGAGTTGTAGACAATGTGAATGACTTTTCCACAGTGAGTCGTTAACAAGTCCTGCTTGAACCCATAAATTGGCAGTTAACATGAATTGTTGACCAATAGAAAGAAGGACCTTTAATGGCAATTGCTCGTCATCAATGGATCCGTGGGCATGTTTGTTCCTTTGTTCTGTAAAGCAATGTGCAATTTCCATATTAAGCTATTTTAGCATGTGTTTGTTGTGCAGTGGAACAGAGGTATTGGTGGGATACAAGTCGATAGATTGTTGAAAAGAAAAATTTTCCACATCTGAAAGGCATGAGGTTGTTCTTGTCATTAGGAGTGCCCAGTCTTCAATAGTTGGTGTTCCATTTTGAAAGTTTAGCAAGAGTGGGTGAAAGGCGGTTTGAGAAGGGCTATTTCCTTGTTGTCAATTTTTTTTTTCTAGCGTGATAAAAGTATCAAATGTACGTCCGAGAGTTGTTCCAAAGGATGAGCCTGCATACATGGGAATGTCCTTTATAGGAGGAAATTGTTAGAAGTCACCAATAAGGATTATGGAACAACCACCAAATGGGATTGTACAATTTGAGGGGAAAGCTTGACGTAAGTGTGCATCAATTTGAGTTAACATTTTTGGTCCAATAAAGTTCATTTCATCTATGAGAATATAACGAATATGGTGGAGTTCTTCTTGAAGTTTTGAAAGGGGTTGGCCTTCAAGGGGACACATTTCAAAGCCGAATGGGCTCCTATAGCCCACCATATATTGGAAAACGGTGAATCATTCAATTGGGCACATATCATGTCAGTTGTTTTGAAAGAAGCAATTGAGAAGTACCAAAACACCCCGACATTTAGGAAGCTCAGATTCTACTTATCATGGTATGTGATGGATTTTTTGTGCATGATGTCTTCATTCTTAACGATGGGATGGAATTGGACCAAGACTTCACCTCCGGTCCATATTTAATGCTCATCTTTGTGGGAGGATAAATTTGTCCCTCACATTTATGAAATCTGCAACCACTTCATAGGGTCAATGTACCAAATGATTTTCAAAGGGGATGCCCCCACTTTCTCAGAGAGGTCCAAGGCATTGATTTCACTGATGGGTGATTGGTATATAGGGGAATCTTTCTCGTATATCCAATTTTGGGGCAACAACATAGCGCATTTGCTGCCAAGGATAGTACCAAACAGAATGGTGCTTTAGGAAATTTCATTCCAGATTGTCATTGATGGGGTCTTCTTGAAGCTTGCAGTAGCCAAAGGGAAGTGTTGGCCCAAGTTTCCACTAAATTTGGGATCTCCAAGCCTTAAGAATTCTACATATGCTGCTTTGCTTGATAAATAAATTGATGAAATGAACTTGGGGGAAGCGCCGAAGAGGAGACATGATCCTAATTCTTTGGTGGCCAACCATTTTGTGTAAGAACATATGAAGGTCGCATTTGTCCATAAGGAACAGCCTGATGATTCAATTCATAGGGGAGCAATTAATTTCTAAGAGGTAGTGAGTAGGATTACCACATCTGAGGATAAAACATTTATCTTCCAATACCAAAAAGACCTTAAAACTAGGGTGTTACACTTTAGACAGCTCCAACTTAATGTGGAGGAAAATGTGTAGAAGCAAGCTGCAGAAAAGGAAGCGAAATATTCATTGGCTAGATCTTCCTCTGTTATTGCTGAGAAATCAAAGGATAAAGGTAAATCTATTGTTGATGGACCCATAAGAACACAAACTTCCTCAACACTTGAGGCCTTACAAAGATCAGTTGAGTTTAGAAAGGGTTTGGAAAAGTTCACTGCTGAAATGAACGTATAGGAATCAGTGATTGAGCCGCAACCCAAGAGGCAGAAAGTTCAAGAGGACCCTCCACATGCACGTACACAAGAGGCAATAGTTGCTAACCCACATCATCTGCCACAATAAGTTCAAAGGGTAGAACGACCAGTTCCACTAGAGCAACAAGTTCTGCAGGTTCAACCAATCCAACAGGTTAATCCTATGTCCTAGGAAAACACTAAAATACAAGATATGGAGAGTGACCTTGAAAAGGAGATCTCTCCTTTCACATTTATGTGCCCTGTCACTGTGCCAACCAATTTTCCATCAGTTGTCACCACCACCCAGCTAGCAGGGGGCCTTTCTCAGACTGATTTTTCAAAACATAACTTTTCTCAATTTGATTTATCCCATATTATTTCTGCTACAAATGGTACATATTCAGTATCATCATCACCCATGCCTATTTCTACCCCTTTTCCCACTTTAGCTATTCTTTCCACACCATTTGAGCTGACTTCCAAATCCCCCCAAATTCATTCTTTAGTTTCACAACCTGATAGCTATTTCGTTCCCACAACTTCCTTTCCTCAACCCATTACATCTATCCCTACGTCCATTTCTTTAACCCCTACCTCTATTGTTTCAACATCTTCCACTACCATCCCTTACATCAGTATGCACATCCCTGTACTTGAAACCCCCCAGCCTGCACCAATAGTCACTATCTTTTTAGAGAACCCTCTCCACAACTGAAGATATGGATGACTTTGGGGAAGATGGTGTTGTCTCCTTGGGACAATATTTTTGGAGTAGGAAAGACAAGGCTATGGTGAGGAAATGATCCAAGAGATCAAGGGAAGGAACCTTTAAGAAAGGGTCAGTCCCAAATGAGATCATATGGAAAAGGGAATCCTCAGATGTCAAACAAGATGCCCTAGAAACTGTAGTTGCTATGGGAGCATTCATTGGGGAAAATTATGATTAAGTTTCCCAGCTTAATAAAGAGGTGGAAGAAAAGGTACAAGAATTGTAGAGGTCCAAATAGGACCAAGAACAAGCTGCTGCACAACATCAACAAGAGATGAAATCCCTGAGGGATGAATATTAGGAGAAGATTAAGCAAATTAAAGAGCATAATGACCTTCTCAAGCAACAACTTGAAGAGGCAAAAGGTTTGAATTATAAACATGATGAGAAGATAGCCACCCTTAAGCAACAATTGAAGAATTTCCAGCTTGCATCTACCACTTCTTCATTTTCCAAGTTTAATGAATAAGAATTCAAACAACTGGCCTACAGGATCCATGATGATTTTACCAAGGAAATGTTGGTCTGTTTGAAGGGTTTAATGATGCAGGAATTATATAATGCATTTGAGCACCAATCCGACATTCTTCGTGATCACAATAGAAGAAGAAATGAAGTGACAAGGGCTTTTGATAACTTGGTCGATTGACAAAAGTATATTAAAGACATACCTGATGATTTGCTAGTTTTAAAAAAGCTTAAGCTCAACATGATTTAGGTGTAAATTGAGACATGGGAGAATGCTTATGACCTGGTTGAGTCCATTACAAAGGATGTACAGGTGGCTTGTAAGAGGAAATGGTTTGCTTTAGAAAACTTGCTTGGTTTTTCTGGATCTTCCATTGTTGGATCCGATTGATGAGGCCTTGCCTCCGAAGCTACATTTGGAGCAGATTGAAAACGAATTCACTAAATCCAAGGAGTGGATCCAAGACATCAACCAACTTGACTTGGACCAGATCAAGCAATGCATCGAGGCTCCACTCACCTCACTAATTGAGATTGACCTTTTCCTTCGAGAATGGGAAAATATCAAGAAGAGAGAGATCACATCCCTGATTAGCAAAGCCGAGTTGCATTTGGGACATGCCCAATATTAGGACATCCAGGATTTATTGGATGCATTTGCCAAGTGGCACTCCGCCCTTGGAAAATCCTAATTTTGAGTAATTTGTAATCAATATCTTTGGACTATTTTTCTCTTTTTGTATATATTTTTAATGATTATTTAAAGGGAAGGTTTTCCCAACGCCCTGTAATACTTGGAAAGATTGTAATTTTTTGCAATTTTAATAAAGAGTTACAGTTTCCTATCTTATGTTTTATGGTTATTCATCAAATTTCTTTCATGAATTTTAGTCATTCTCTTATCTATTTGATAGATTGTTCACATGTTGCTCATTTTATCAAACATGACAATTTATGTATTGATGTCTCATTACAATTTTAACATTTCACACATGTATTGAATAAATGTTTTTATTTAATTCATATGTTATTTGTTGCAACTATTGAACATCCATTTATGCCCAGTACTAATTTTTCATGTGGTATTGCTTGAGAGAACAGTTCTGCACATATAATACCTTGAATAAAACATTGCAATTTTTATTCTTTAGTATTATTTGAATTTGATCAAAAGAAATAAGCCTGATTTGTATGTTTACATGTTGGGTAATTATTCCTATGACATCATCCATATACCACAACTATTCTACTTTTAAAATATCTTTCATAATCACTGTCTTAGTTTCCTTAGACAGTTTAGTCCAGTTTCCAATTACTTCAAACGTTTTTCACATCTTCCTTGCAGGAAGAACATATCTATTCGATCTAAAAACCCTTATGTCAGTTGAGGCCTTGTATCCATAGGATTTAGTCACCCCGAACAACTCAGAGATAGAATTATCTCTGCGTGGGATTGATTCGAAGGCTTTCTGGTTGGACTATTTCCTTGTCTTGATTTCATGTAGATTATCCAACAACCTACAAACCTGGGCCATCAACATAGTGTCACATCAAGTCTAATATCCATTCATTTCTTTCATATATGCTTAATCCCACATTCAGATTCAAAAATAGTTCACTAAAATTTGTTAGTCTTAGAGGTAATCTATTTTCATACTCCTTGGATGTAGTTAGCTCTCATGGTCATCACCTATCTTCCCTTAATTACAATTATGCTTCTGTCTTTCTTAGACTTAAAATATTAAGTTTTCTTCACTTGTCATATAGTATCCTTCTTTTTCTGACAATTTATAATCATCACTTTTACTATTGATATTTTTTATCCAACCTTTACTTTCCTTCCATACCATATTTCTCTGTATCATATAACTTGTTCTTCTTTCAAGGAGTCTTAAATTCCATATAAATAACTTCTGTTATCTTAGTGATAGACTTCATGTTCTTCATGAATCACACACTTTAATACTTTCATGTTGCTTCACTTTGTCACATGGATGGTCTCTAGCAAAGTCTTCAATTTGTCACTTCTACACTTCTTCTTGTCTATGAGGAAAATAGCTTTTACTAATTATTCCTTATGACTCTTCTTCTTCTTGTTTTGATGGAAACCCCAAGACATTCCTTTCTTCTTACCAACTCATATTTTTCAAGTACCAATTGTAATTTTTTATATTAACTCCCCCTGGGTATATGATCCCTTCTAATGCTAATTTCAGGGTTCACTTCTAGGTCACGAGAAACCCTTTTAGAAAGGGTATCTACCATTATCATCTTTATCTCAAGAGGGTACTACAACATATATTATCTTAACCTTGAACCTTCAATCTCTTGTTCTTGGTGTTGTCATTTCCATCATGATGCAGGAGCATCCTGCTATCCATCCAAGTCCAAATCTAATTTTTGGACCAGACCTAGAAGGGTTCTTCCTTTTTTGAGTTAATAATTCTTTGAATAAAATATTGTAAATAAACATATGTTTTATGTGCTTCTAGATGGATAGAGAATCACGAGATGAGTATAGAGTCATTTCATGAGTCATGTAACAAAGCCCACAACTGATGGCAGCATTTTATGAAGCAACCGATGGTTGTTTGATGATTCATAGGATATGATTAAGAGTTTATTAGATTATTGAGGATCTAAACCAAAATTGGTTAATGAATCCTGTTGATTATATATTCTATAAGCCTTCGAGGCAAGAGATATAGCCAACCAATGTAAATATGGCTAAGAGGAAGTAGCCAAATATTGTAAATCTGGCTAAGGCATGGCCAAATGAATGAGGAATTAGGCGGAGGATAGCTGATTGTGTTTGTACCAGACCTAGGAAGATCAGAACGTAGGTTCAGAACTAAAATATGAATGTACATATTGTTGCCCTTTCACAAGACAACGATATAACTCTTACTGCTGAATTCAAAATATTCCAAACATCAATTGTAATACCTATCTTATGAAAAGCTACATTAGCTATATGCTAACATTTTATGCAATATTTATCTTATTAGTAAATGCATTTTTCTCTTTTACAATATAATCTTCTTTCCATGAAATATATTTTTGTTATTATTAAAATTAAATAAATTATTATTATCTTAACCTTAGTTTTCACTTTAAATATTTTTACCCTCTATGCGTTCCTGCAAATGCTAGTTATAACAAGAGCCACGTGGTGGCAATGTCCCCGACATTGCCAGTTTTTTTTTTGTAGAAAGTTGTAGCAAGGAGGAATTTGGTTAGAGTTAAGGACAATTGATGGATAATTCTTAGACTTGTGTTCTTTAGACAATTACACTTCAAGAAAAACACTCTATATTTATATTTATTTGCAAGCTTTGATGCAGTGTAATGAATTTATACTAGTTCTATAGATCATAGACATACATTTATATTTCTCATTGTCATGAAATTATGGAGATCTCAGGATCAAGTCCTAATGAGTTCCTTGGGTTTTCCAACCAATACTTTGGTTGATGATTACTACCATCCTACATCTAAAAAATAAAAGGAAAAGATGATAAATCTATAGGATGGTGGTAAGGTACTAGTAAAAATTACAAAGGAATGAGATTCATGACATGAAATACTGCAAATTGATTAACATGAAATACTACAAAAAAGGGGTACACCATTGAAAAACAAGTAAGACATGACAAAATATGTGTGCCATTGTGATTCATGATTTGACCCAAACTAATGCAGCCCTTTGATTCAAAATATGCAAGTTTTTAGCACTTCATAGTCAATAAGTGAATTCATAAACAAATTTAAAATAGCTAAGTGAATATTGGCTCTCACCATTGGTATTGGATTAAGAATTCATAATCAATTTCAAAACTGGAATGGTATGCTTTACAATATTAGGTTAATACGCAAAAGCATGTATGTGTGACTTACAGTCACCAAAGCATTTCTGCATAGGCGATGCATCTTTCCATTTTGAACAGTTCTGCAAGACTGAGAGTGGGGTTGGATTGGGGAACAAGATTCTTACATTTGTAAGAAGCAGAATAGTATAGAGGGGTGGAAACTCTTCTGCCATTTATTGTACATGAAAAATTCATATTGGGCTCATCAATTGTAATGGGGCTGACTTTATGCAAGAAGGGTGATCCTATGATGCAATCTTCTTTCAGGTCGTCTAGTATGTTGAGATGCATAAATTCTTTTCTTCCATTGATGCTTATTGGAAAATCTGGAACTCGTCCTTTGAGCTGTACAGGAGTTCCTTCAATGGCTACACCATGTTCGCTTGTTTTTTCCCAGTAAAAAGATGGTATAGCATTTCCTTTTGCCAAATTCATTTGGAAACCTGAATCTATCAAACAATCAAGCTCATAAGAATTGAATTCAGATGGACACAACTTTATTTTAATGAAATATTTAGGACCAGTGAATAGTCCTAGAGATCCTAGTGATGGTTCATCATTCTGACAGTCTTCTGTTCCTGAATCACTAGTGTGCTCATAATGAAATGAACATAATTACATTTGACAACATGTATGTGTGACTTCTGAAAAAATTTCTTATTTGAGCATCCATGTTGGAAAGTAATCAAGGCCCCTACCAATTCTTTCTCATGACAAGGCAAGTATGCATAACCATAGAATACATGTATCATTAATAAAACCATGATCAACTATACGTTCCACACAATAAAGATTATCCATGGTTCCCTATAATAAGAGAGTGTTGCTTACATATCATTAATAAAACCATGATCAAATATATGTTCCACACAACAAAGATCATCCATGGTTCCTTGTATTAAGAGAGCGTTTCTTACTTATTTGCAGTCATTGACTCTTCGTCGATTTAGGCGTGTCGAATAAGATGACATTTAACCTAATTTACGTGTCCGAGTCGAACGGTGGAAGGGAAAGGAAGTACGAGCTTGAAACTAAGGATGCCTACAATCTTTTTTGAACGCGTTCAAGTTGTTCTTGCGCCAAACTGGAACTTGTAGGGCCGAAGCTTTGCAACTATAAAAAACATTCAAGGAAGTTGTTCTACAAATGGCTCAAAATAGATTATTAGTGTTATTAGGATTGATTAGCTAAATAAGATCCTAAATATCCCGTCTCGTTGGACTAGGTAGAGTGGTTGAGTGCTTTGATCTTCAAGCAAAAGGTTTCGGGATCAATACCCTAGGCAGGTTGCCTCTGGTGTCTCACTCAATGTCCCTGCGAGGTTAGGCAACTTGACAAAAGTCAGCTCTAAATTCTACAAAACTCAACAAATACAAAAAACTTCAAAATACAAAATATGTCTGAGGCGAGTTTGACAAGTTTTGACAAGGTGACAAGTGTTCAGGCAAGTCCTGAATATAGGTACAATCCACCCTTGAGTGTGGAGGTACCCTTATCTCTCATTTTGGTTTGGTTATTCTTAGTTTTCTGTTTTGAGGTGGTTTCAATAGTTGAAGTGATGGTTCCATTTTGGGTATAGGAACATCTTACCGATCAAATTTTATAATAAAATGGACCAGGAAGGTAGCAAACTTAGTTGGCTCAAACATGCTTGCATTCTAAAAATCACCTAATCTAAAGGTAGACATAATTATGTTTATATTTCGTTTTAACGTCTCTTGACCTTCTCAATAAGAATGAGATTGAAAACTGAAAACCTAAATTAATTTAGAGTTTTCTTAGAATTTAATCAGAGTTTTGATTAATAAATTAAAAGATGTATTAGATGTTACAATGAAAGTGTTGTCTGTATTTCCATTTTAAGGATAAAATATTCACAAACTTTCCATGGCATAGAAACTAAACATTCAATATCATTCAAGCCCTAAAATTATAAACTATAAAGAAAAAAGTGAAACTACTCAAAATAATAAGGATCACCGGGAGAAAATAAAAAACAAATCCCCTTACAAACATACCTTATAGTGCATTATTCATAGCACTGTTATAAGAAAACAAGAAAATAAAAAAATAAGAAATATAAGGCATTTAAGCCCTAAATTTGAATATCTGAACCAAAACAATATGCAACATTAAAAACAACAATCAAATGAATGCACTTGCAAACAGTAATTATTGAATTAGCAATCTCCACAGTACTGTTCTAGTGGATCCATTTGAAAGCACCCCGATGCATTAACAATCATTAGCATCCTTTAATGTCCAAAACAAAACCAAATTTATTATAAAACTGTCAAGAATTAACCTAAATATTTGCAAAATCTTTACAGAGAATTTATGATATAATTATTTATAATTGTTTTATAAATGTCCAAAATTTATAGAACTGTACACTATTCACAACTAATTGCAAAATTTATTAGAAAATTTTAGAAAAATTCAAATTCCACAAAATGTTCCATAAATTTCTAAATTAACAAAATTACTTAAATATTTCACAAAACTTTAAACTATGCACAGAAAAAATAAAATTATATGTAGTGTTTCCTCTACATTTCAGACTTTGCCTGATTTTTTATAGCATCATGCAAGACACAGAATAATGTGAAACCTAGGCATAGGCATGATCATAGTATTGCGCACTTTTCTTTGAAATAGGCGATAGGTTCGAGCAAGGACAGCGCTGGGAGGTACCGAAAGACGCAGAAAACCACTTGATTCATTCCCACTGTCAATGCCAGCTTCGTTATGACGTGATAACCTCCATACTTCACTTGCACTAAAGCCAACGCAGCCCGCGCCTTCGAGCCCTCATACGCCATGGATTTTTCCTAGTGAAGAAAAACTAGGCAGGAACAGAGAAACCATATTCAGATGGCACATTTACTATTACCGAAGCATGAAACAATTCATTGATTGTAGGATAATCGGGCTAACCCATCTCAACCATCAGGTAGTAACTTGAGAACGAACTAGCAACACCAGCCCAAATTTTCTGGAGAGCAAAGAATACAACCAGCTTTACTGGAGAGCAAACTAGAAATACCAGCATCTCCTCGTGCCATCCTGAACCAGAGGTTCTTGAGATCGATATTGAATTCCCACTATCTATTTAAAGGCTCAACTATCTATGATGGAGGATGGGTAAGCCTAAGATTAGAGGATGGGAACTCCATAATGCGACTAAGGATGGGTAACTAGTCTCAACAATTCATGGGTGAGGCGAGGGTAGCTTACCTATAATGTGTAGGGGATGGTGGTCCAAATGGAAAGTACGCTGAGCGAGATGAAGAATATAGCTTTGGGGGTACCGCAGCTTCTCCGCAACATTTGTAGCTCTCGACCAGTTTAGACGGTCACGATCATATGCATGAACGCCCTCCATATTAATATTGTCTTTTGCAGCTAAAAGGATCGCCATTGATCCCATTACCTCAGCTGCTGTAGCTTCCGCCATTATTGACACCATATATAAAAAGAGACCACAACAACACAAATAAAATACTAAACCACTCAAGGAAGGAGCTAACAGGGTTCAACCAGAGACCTTAGTTTGCAGCAAAATACTGAATACACTACTCCCAATGAGGCCGAGTGTCCTGCTCTCAGTTTGATTTTAGTTTCATATATTCATATATGTATATGCATCCTTTGGCCGGGAAACCCTGCATATTTTCCAATGCACCAACGAATATTTACTAAAAGGCTTCTGGGAAACATGTCGTTTGGGGCAGACAAACAAACGTCCTTGATTAAATCGGTCCTTACAACAGTGTAAAATGTAACTTAACAAAACAATTTACAACATAATTTCCAATAGCTGGCACTAGTAGGTGTACATCTTAACTAATCCTGGAAGCGATCATGGTGTGTCCAGATCCATTATGTTGAATTGATGGCCTTCATATTTAAAGCATTGAAAGAAACAACCAATACATTTCTCCTTTATATTTATTGGGTCCGCCTCATGAAATATAACGTAAACATGGCTAAGCAAGATAATGGAATTGCAACGTTAGGATGGCCATGGTAGTAAGATAGAAAATATTTATTCGATCTCTTAGCAGAATATAGAATGCCCCCACAAAGTAACCAGCGTAGATTCAAATCCTAGGCTCTATCAAGCGCCGAGATGGATCAAATCTCTCGAGGTGCAAACCTCTTCTTAGGTATCCATTGATTTGATTCAAACAAAAAGACACATATTTTCATTTAAGGTCCACATATAATTTTATTATTATTAATATTTAATATTATTTATGGCTGCCATATAATATTTTTTATTATTATTTATTTTGTTAGGAACGAACATTGCATCATTTCCCCACACATGGTTTTAAAACCATATGCAAGGCCCTCCTACAATCATGGGTTGTTTAGGAGGCCTTCCACATGGTCTTAAAACCATTTGCAAGGCCCTCCTAAACCATGTACAATAAAACCATGGGTTGTTTAGGAGGCCTTGCACATGGTTTAAAAACCATGTGCAAAGCCGCCTAAACCATGTACAATAAAACCATGAGTTGTTTATAATGCTTTGCACATGGTTTTAAAACCATGTGCAATGCCAACATTTTTTTGTGTTTTTTTCTTGACCCACATATTTTTTTTACGAATAATTAAACTTTTACTTTTTTATTGTTTTGTTAGGTAGGAAGATTACAACATCTCCCCCATATTACATTGTTTTTGTGGCCCACATTTATTTTGACCTATTAGAAAATTTATTTTTTATTACTAAAAATAACTTTAAAGTGATATTATTTTTTATTTTGTGTTACAAAATCTCCCCCATAATATTCACTATCACTATTATTTTTTGCCGACATGTTACAAACGTTACATCACGTTACAAGATCTCTCCCATAATATTCACTATCACTATTATTTTTTGCCGACATGTTACAAACGTTACATCACGTTACAAGATCTCTCCCATAATATTCACTATCACTATTATTTTTTGCCGACATGTTATAAACGTTAGTAACGTTACATCACGTTACAAGATCTCCCCCATACTGAGCCAACGACATGTTATAAACGTTAGTAACGTTACATCACGTTACAAGATCTCCTCCATACTGGGCTGTAGAGCGCCTCACGGCGCAATAATTATTTTTTATTAAATGTTGGCCCTTAGATCTTTTTAATCTTGGTGCTTCATTTTAAGTGGGTTCATTTTCCCATTTGAGTATGTAATTAATGTGTACCCCACATATATTGCACTTGAAACTTTTCTATCACATATAACCTATAAATATTGTAGATAATATATTAATGAAATTTAGTTTAAGAAAAAAGAGATTATATCATAATGCAATTAATTCACTAGTCTTTTATAGCAGCACAAGAAGTATACGATAAAATTTATCTATTAAATTTGAATTTAATTGTTTAATTCAAAGTATCTTTACATCACCTAAAAGACCAAATTGAGAAATGATATCTTGCTTGGCCTATGCTTAACTCTATTAAATTATTAGAGTTGAGAAATTTGCACATTCTATCAATCTTTCCTTCGACACAATCAACTTTATATTAAAAATGTTCTAAAAGTTTTAATAAATAGCAACCTAAATAATCTTGATCATGATCTGGCATTTTAACAAAGTTTGCTTGGAAATGCATTTATAAAACCTTATTTTCAATTTGACTTAATAAAAACCTTCCCGTATTAACCTCGGCAAAGTCCGTCTCCCCCTGGGTGGGGGTGAAATGATAGGATTGAAGAGTGACCTTTATTATGGCATATTAGTATTTTACTCGCATTTTAACGTAAAAAATAATCCAAACTTAACTTTAAAGAAAATTGTAATAAACTTTTAAAATGTTTAACTCAAATATATAAAATCTTTTGCTTATAAAAATAAACTCAATATTTTAATTAAATAATTAAATTTTAATAAATTAATTTTTTTTAAACCAAATATATATTACAAACTAAACTTTATTCCAAATAAATAATTAAATAATTGAAAAAATAATAAATTAAATTAAATATACAATCTTTATAGGAGAATAAATATTTTACATAAAAATATAAAATATAACTAGTATAACACTAAATAATACTTAAATAAATAAATAATAAAATACAACAATTATAACAACAAACAATACAATAAAAAGAAAATATATATACAATCTATACTACCTCTACCCTTAGATAGGTTGTACACCAATACCATGGAAAACACATATATCAATAGATATCACTTTTAATGTATTGGATTATCATGTTTTATAACGATTATCAAAAAAATTATAAATAATTTTATTTTATTTTTATAAATTTATTTTTTAAAAATAATGAAAATTATATTAACTTTTAAAATTTTGTAAATAAAGTTGTACTGTTTTTTCATGTGATCAAATTGAATAACTTGTTCACATTTGCACTAAATCCTCTACATGAATCCGTTGTCTTTTCGGACACATGGCATAATATAGGAAGCAATTCTTGAGATCTGAAGTGGACAAAGCATCATAACTTTGTCGATAGAGTTGCTCCAAGTCTTCCACGCGCAAAGTTGGAAGCCGATCTGTGTGGATAAGCTGATTGTTAATAACAAATACTGAGAAGTCTGATTGAAGGCCTTGATAGAGGTAATAAAAAAGTAGCTTCCATTCTTTGATTTCTTTCGAGAGTCTCCTTAGGTTGCACATGAGACAGTCGAGATAACTTTGTCGAGATAAGCCATATATGGATTGGAGGGCTGCAATGTCACCTTCAATCTCCTTCACTTGATTTTGCAAGTGTTGTATATATGTCATTGCGTCCTTCACGATGGATGCCTTGTCCATCTGCTAGTTATAAACATATAAACCAAATCACTAATAAGGTGCAAATTTGCTTTAAGTTCTCATGTTGTATATTCATGAATTTGCTTTACACCTTAATACATATACATAGGCTTAAAAGATAGATCTATGAAAGTGTAATTGGCTTCATTACTCTAATAATGTATTTTCTAAGCTTCCCCAAGGTTATCTTTGTGATGAAGGGGACAAACGAGCTCAGAGTATAAAGACTCTGATTTTCTTTGGTACGTCGCTTTCTTTCGGTGAATAAATGTCTGCGCTTGGATTTGCAAAACCCTATTCCTTGATGATCACTGCTATTAGAAAAAATGTGTTCTCGTTGATGAAGGTTTGGATGATCTGTTTTCCTTTCAGGACACGAAATCAAACTAGAATTACGAACAGTATGATCCTGATTAGACCATGGAAAACCTTCCCCCTGAGAAGCTTCAAGATCACATGTTGAAAACATCGTCAATTCCTTCCACCATTGATCATCAATGGTTTCCTGTTTCTTATCTGCAATATTAACGTCGCCTCCAAAGTGTTTTAAATCAAACATTGTACTCGATGAAGCAAAATCCATGTTGCTCATCGACTCATTGAATCAAACTGCTTCAATGGTATTAGTAGTCATATAATCACTGCAGCTTAACATTGACTCCATAGTGATAAGCTGATGATCAAAATCTGGAAGCAATTCCACAGTTGAATAATCAAAACATTCTTTAGCATCCATTTTAATCAAAACATGCTTCTCTCAAACTTTCCCTTGATGCAGCAACGGGGGATCGGGGATGACTGAAACACAGTACTTAATTGAAATTGATATTCTCATCTATAATTCAGCTCAGCTCAGAATTAGTTTGTTTAAAATAAGAGTACTTAACTTGGTCAATATAAACAAATCTGAGCATAAATCTCTATACGATCAGTTAAAGAGCTCTTAACTTGGTCAATATAAACAAAACAAATGGGGTGATATGAAAATATCAGTCATCTTCAAGTTTTGAAGTTTTGCGCTGTTCAATTTAATAACAAGCTTTGAAATGGAATCCTTTGTACCATTGCATTTCCAGTTGCCTCCAACGAAGAACTTCCTGGTGCCCGCCATGGTGACAACTCCATTCAAACCCATATAAGTTAATTTTAGAATACTTGCTTGGAAAGGATATACGAGACGAAGAAAGTACAATATCCAAGCTTGATAATCTATCAACTCAGTCCAAGCGCCTTATCAAATTGATATTCTATCAACCTAAGTGTTTTCTAGACTACCGAGGCTATACAGTAAAAAAATATAAGATTTGACCAAATTCCAGCTCTCAGGCAAGCATGCCTTTAGGTTAATCAAATATCAAGCCTTGCAACAATGAAGTTGAAAAGTGGTTAATCACCAACTTCTTACATGTAAAGAAAAAGGCAATATGCAAATAAATGAACATGGATCACCACAATCTTCTTCGCTCCATTACACCTATTTCTTAAGCAACATTATAGTGTTTTATGAGCATGAAATTTGTTGCACAATTTCAGGAGAGCTGCCACTGAATGTTGCATTGGATTCAGTTTCAAGTCCCTTGACATAGCCTCTAAAAAAATAAAATGGAAAGAAAAATGAATCCTGCCGACGGCTTGAACATTCCTCTACATTTGAGCAAATAAGCAATGCCTGGAGTCCTTATCAAACATAGAATCCAGGCGTGTCAATCGAGCAAACTCAGATCGAACAGATGCCAAGCGTTTGAGAGAACAGACTTCATGCAACCAACGTGGACAGTAGCAGAGCTGGCGCTGATTTCAATGGACGCCATTCTTCAGATCCTCCCACCGCCAAACTTCAGATCCTCCCACTGCCAAAGTCTAAGTTATTCTCATTGCCTACCCCTTTTTCATAACAATTATTTATTCAAAAATTTAAACGTTATTAATAACGAAAATAGAATAAAAATAAAAGAAAATAATTTTTATTTTTTCTTAGACATTTACCTTCAAGTGTCCTCTTGCATGACTCCCTCACAGCTCACGTGGCATCCATCCACGAGCACCTTTGGGCAAGAGGCGAACTCGAGTGGGGACATTGGAAACGTCTATTTGGTGTAATAGGGGCGGGGATAATGGGGAATAGAATCTCTTTCGTTTGGTGAGTGATTCGTAAAGCCAGTAAGAGTAAAGGCGCTGACGCTCAAAGCAATCGATTCCATTCAGCCTAACATTTTTTATCCACCACAGGTTCTAGCATAACGATTTTTACTTCTGTTTCTTTATCCCAGGCTCGGGTTCGAGCAGCGTCAAAGTCGTGTGGGAGGTGAAGGGACAACCTACCTCTGGCATTCAATTTTTCCACCCATTTCTTTCATCTTTCATCGATAGTTTGGAGTGGTGGTTGCTCAATGCCCCCTCCTCACTCCCCAACCTGAGCAACCCTCGGGAGTGACGGATACACAGCCCACCCTTGTGCCCTTCTCTCTGCGCGAGCAAGTCATTAGTGGAAGGTGATTTGCAGTTTTCTCATCACCATGAATACACAGCCTACACCATGAATACGCTTTCTGTGAGGTGATTTGCAGTTTTTTTATCAATTTTGTGTAGTTACATCAATTAAAGGATGTTATTCCATCAACTTGCAGAGCGTAGCACACCATGAATACGCTTTCTCTCAGGTGATTTGCGAAGAGGATGCTCAAAGCAGCTGTGGCCAAACAGAGCTGAGCTGAAACATGGAGGAGGAGAGGGCTGCTAGTTTGCAAAAATACCTCTCCACTAAGGTTAAAAGGCCAGTGTTAATAGAATCCTAATTTCCTTCCATTCAAGTTTTACTTTCCATTTCAAAAGAATATTGAAAACATGTTGTATTTAGGCTGATGCATATCTTTGCCTGCTTTGCTTATAAATAAGTGTATGCCAATCGGAACTAGAATAGTTATTTATATACCGATTTGACCATATAACCTACAGAATATATAATAGATAAGAAAGCTGCTAACCCGTCTGCATCAGATTGGCGCGGCTTATAATTTAAGTTAGGTCTGCGTTACTGGAGTTTCAAATTCCATCTGCAATTCAAACAACAATTCTGAAATTTATCCATATGTTAGAACCAATAATTCTATGATTTTGCATTTGATGAGATATTTTACTTTCCAGGAGACATTACATTATTGTGAGGGAAAATATTTTGCTTTCTATAAACATTGAATCGAACAATGTTTGAAACTTTATTATAGAAATGAGAGCTGATGTTACTTGAAAAATGAAATCATTTGAGATTTGAAACTCGAATATTTCTATTTATCCAGCTTACTATATATATCTACCTGCTGTATATATATAGTCAATGCCTTTTTGGAAGAAAAAAGCGCCATGCAGAAGAACGCATCAACCCCTGCAAGATGTTGAGCATACAAATGAAGTGAGAGAGCTTCTGATCTTGAGATGCACACAGCTTGGCAAGAGTCGTCAGGGCTACGAATCGTGCCAGGCAATCTGCATCCAAAGAATTCACTCCTTCAATTTTTCTGCATCCAAAGAATTCACTCAACATTTACATGATAATAGAAACGATTACTTGGGTGGAAAGGAAAGAATAATAATCCAGGAGAAGGATTGAGCTTGTGTTTGTATGGTGGATAATAGGTATAACCGACAGGCAAAGGAAGCAGCTGCTCTCGGTTGATTTGATGGATTGGACAGTGAAAGAGATTAATGCATTACAGGTGTCGATAGGCAGAGAGCTTTTATTCCTATCAGCAAATCCACAGACGCAGCAGCTGCGAAGCTTTTTACAAAGTAGGAGTCTATAAAGTACAATTTTATTATATTATAAAAAATCACATTTAAAAAAAACTATTGGCCTTTCACAAAGTAGGAGTCTATAAAACCAAGTAACCTACTTATCCGACCATTTGCATTGATAGGACTATGGGCGATCGGCAACGTCGGATGTGACCGCTCACGCGAGCCAGATTGTCCGATCGGTGCAAATGGTCGGTTAATAAAACACTTACGTCAAAATTCATAGCTTTTATCTTCTATTTCTATTAGTATTCTGATCATATATTAATCTTCATACAATAAATGCATACAATAAATGCTGAAAATATTAAATAATAAAAGTAAAAGAACATCATAAAAAGGAGTTGTTTTATATTTTCATGTGTAAATTTTATAGTGCTGTAGAGTTTAGGAGGAAAGAGAGTGTCATCATTATATAGGACGCAGGCTGTGCTCCAAGAGAGTGTCATCATTATATTCTCATCTGTACAAAATTTTGTTGTCAACTTGTAATCCATTTTTAATCAATATAATTGTATTCTTTTTTGGATATAGATGTTTAAAAGTGATTTCTATGAATATATTGATTAATTGGACAACTTTATGTTGTAAGATAATATCTAAAATCCAGATGATTTGCATTTGAAATTAGACGATTTATTTGTCAAAATCTATTAAAAATTGTAGTTTTCAGAGGTTGGAATTACATAATCAAAACATCCCAAAAAGTAATCAAAACCTTTAAATCTATTTTTATAATCAAAATTGCATTTCAACAATGTAGCCAAATTCTAACCAAATTTTATAAAATATACAAATCACCTAAAAATTTAAACAACTCTTAATAATATTTTTTAAAACCTTCCAAAAATATTTATTACAAAAATAATAATGAAATGGGTACCTTCCTCATCTTACTTTAATTTAATGTCCATACCATGTTTCAGTAGGGTCTCGTGTCATGGATAGTTCAAGATTATTTTTTACTTTTAATTATTGAAGCAAGTTCAATATCAAACCATTGATATTAAAGCGGGTACCTCCTTCATCTTACTTTAATTTAATCTCCATACCATGTTTCAGTAGGGTCTCCTGTCATGGATACGTCTAGGAAGACTCTAGTTCACGATTATTTTTTACTTTTAATTATTGAAGCCTATTGATATTTCATTCACTTTATGACATGGGAATTTTTTTATAAATATTGCTGGGCATTTAAGTGTTATTGGTGGTGACAACCTTATGAAAGTTTACAAATCATTTATTTGCAACAAACTTTGGTGCAAGAAACGACGAGAATCTTCAAGCCACTTTTCCATAGTTTATTATCAGCTTGCTGATTTCATGATTGTATTAATTTCGTCTGGTACATGAACATGAATGGCCATCAGGACCCACCCCCACCGCAAATGAATTATTTTGCAATGCTGGGATTTTGATTTGGTTTCTACTTTCTATGACAATTAATTATTTTACCATTTTCAAAAATCTTCATCACATGTTAGATGTGCATGCCAACCTATTTTTAGGTTTGCAGGCACATATAGGGTGGAGTAAGCTATTTACTCGACCATTTGCACCGGGGCACACCAAGTGGTTGACAGAAAGCTTACTCCGTTTGTTGCCACCGTCAAGTCCCTACCACCCTCCAGACAAATGTGCGACTCCCTTGTTCATCAATGGAATTGAACAAGCGAACTCAATCGATCATCCACCGTCCTGCAAGTCTGTGTAGTCCAGCGATCCTTGGTCTCCTGAGTTCAATGATCTCACTTCTTGCATTCCCGTCTGCCAGTCCATTGCATCGGCCACCAAATCACTGTCGGAGCTCCCTGTTCATGCTCAAACTGCATCCACCAGGCGACTATCGCATCTCCCTACAATTTCAGATTGCCGCATCTTCAGATAATCTCTTTTTTGCGTAGAAGAAACATAACGTAATGCATTTCGATCATGAAATTGATTATTTGATTCAGCCTCGAATGAGCAGAGAAAAAGAAAAAAAAATGGTTTCGATTCTGTAGAAGAGATCACTCTTCCTATTATTAGGGTTTGGTAAAAAGCATAGTTAGAATGTAGATTATGGACTTCCATAAAATGCCGGTAATCCACGCAAAAAGGAAAAGAAAAGAAGAAACAATGTTTTGAGTTTGACATTTTGTGTTTTGAAAAATGCATTTTGCCCCAATTTTTTGTTGGAGGGAGACAACTTGCTGCTCATTAATCAACTGTAATAGTCTCTAAATCCATCTTTCTTCATAAGAAGCAAGGTTTTTTAAAGATGAGATTGGCTGAGCACTCTAAAGCTAAAATATTAACTAGATTGAGCTTTGGAAGGAAGACATGGCCCTTGAAATAATTGAATTCACATGTACAATAGTCATTGCAAGCTTAGTTTCTGGACAAGCCGTTATGACAACTTTTTATATATGGAAAGGATGCCTTATTTTTGGGGCGTTGGACTGCATGCAACAGTTTGGTGGATGATCGATCGATGAACAAAGAAGTCGAAAATATACGAGAGGACGGTAGGGACTTGAAAGTGGCAGCAAACGGAGTGAGCAGTTCATCAACGACGTTAGGTGGGCCCGGTGCAAATGGTCGAGTAGATAGCGTACTCCCATACAGGATAGTTATAACTTATTGTTGGTAATTTGGACTATGAGTTCATGATATTATCATCTACTCATCATAGTAATCAATTGGTCTACATAATAATGAAGAAAAAAACAGCTGGAGGGCTCTGGGAAGCTAGGGTTTTGTAGGCAAAACATGTGTGGAGCCTTGGATGTGTAGGTCCCCGCATTTGGTAGCTATTGAGCTCTGGCTCCTTGTTTTCTACTTGTGCTATTAGTTTATCCTTGGCTCTGCGGTACTCTTCATAGGTTTTATCCTATTTTTGATTCTTGGGTTTACGTTTCGGATTCTGCGGTCATCCGAGATGGCATCTTTCTGATTCAGACTGTTTTTGATCTTCTTTGAATCCGCGGGACTCACCTGCGCCTTTCACAGGATCCTCATTGACTGTTTGGCGCTTTCCTAGTGGAGTTGTACCGGCAGTTGGTTTCATGATTCTTTATTGTCGAAAGTGTTGAATTCGATGGGCCTCAACTCCACGAAGACTTGGTGCCTCTTCTGTCTTTGACCTAGGTACTTTTCTTGTTGGCATTCTTTATTTCCTTTCTTTGTTTTGGTTATTTTTCAAGGATGGTTTCTGGGCTGTTGGCTAAGCCACTACCCACATGGAGTCCGCCCTCTTGTGAAGAGGGCTTAGTACCAACCATGTAAAAACAAGCGGGAATTAGGGTTTTTCTTGCCTAGTTCAGCCCTCTCTTGTCGGTCTTCGTATTTGTACTGTGTGTCATCCCGGGTTCTTAGCGGTCTGTCAGAGGGTTGATTTGGTTGCGTGCTGATAGGGTTGTCTTTCTCCTTTCTCTGTCAAGCCACTTGAGGGTCTTTTTTACGGCTTCTCTTGGCTGTTGCCACTAGGGTTTCCCGTGTCACGCTGTTGACAGTCAGCCCTTTTGGGTCTCTCTTCGTGGAACTTGCTTTTGTCTCGAAATGACATGGGATCCTCCGCGCACTGTTAGTCATCCTACACCCCTGGAGGACATGATCACCCTCCCGCTCGCCCTGCCTCCTTTCTACCCTCCCGTAGGAAAACTAAAGCTTTGAAAGCTTTTGAGGCTAAGCGCAGTTATGTGCTTGGAAGGGATGTGATGATGGATAGGGTTTCTGAGCTCTATCGTATGGCCCTTATTGGGCATTTGGAACTGTACTTTGAAGAAGGAGGAATGAGTGGAGTGGGCTACATCCCACTGGAAACCCATCCTTAACTATATTCCTACCATCAGCCTGCTGGCTAACAAATGGCTGGCTTTTGTATTTATTGAAGATGTTGATGCTATCCGCATTCTGAACTCTCTCAAGACCATTGAGAACGGTTCTCTAGTCTTAAACCGTTGGAACTTCGACTTTGATCCGCTTAAGGAAAGAGTGGTTAAGAGACATCTTTGGGTTTTGCTACCTGCTTTGCCTTTTCCTCTCTGGAACAATGATTTCCTGATTGGCATAGCCAAGGTCTTTGGGCGGTTTGTTGCTATTGAAAAGGATTTTCACCGCCATCTTTGGCAAAAGGATGGCTAAGGTCCCTGTCGAGTTGGAAGGGACTCCTGGAAGAGATCGATATCGTCTGCAACGATACTGTCATTTCCCAAAGGTTGGACTACCTTAACATGCACTTCAGATGTAGTTATTGTCATGAGACTAGACATCTGAGGAACAAGTGTACTTCTCTTCTCCATGGTTTACCCTTAAACAAAGGTTTCTTGGACTCTGAGACCCCCTCCTGTTCTCCTCCGACAGTCCCTTCCCCTGTAGCTTATGCTAAAGCTCCCTCTCCCACTCCCTACGATGACCTCACTAAAGGGGAGCTTCTTTAGATCCATGATATTGAAAATGTGGCTAGGGTTTCTCTTCCTCCTTCATCTGTTGATCCTCCTTTGGTTATCAGCTCCCCCCTCCTCCCTGTCCCTCTCTGGTACCAACCCCTCCTGCTCCCCTGATTACTTCCTCTTCCTCTGATTCTCCTCCTTCCTTTACCTTGGAAGATTTCCCACCTCTTTTGAGGAACTCTCCTTCTTTAGAGACCTCTGCAACGATCAACCCTACCTCTTCTCCCTCTTTCATGGATCCCTCCCTCCTTAAATCCCTTGTGATTTTCTCTGATAAGTCACCTATTTCTCCCTCCACTCTCCCACTGGACTCGATCAGGTTTGAGAATGTCACTATCTGAAAGGCCAGGAAGAAAAAATCCTCATCTGCCCCCTCTGGCCTTTACAATCCACTTTCTGCGAGGATCAAAGCAGCTTCTAGATCCTTGTCTTGTCCTCACCAGGCACTTAGAGCATTGTCACCTGCTGCTCAGGTTGACCAATGAGAATCCTCTCTATGAATATTCGTGCGTTTGGGGGGATTACCAAACAAAAAGCCCTCAGTTCTCTGTTCTCTTCCATGAATCCTAACATGATTTTGATACATGAAACAATGTGTGATCATTATTCTGCTCTTCATTTGTTCTCTAAGTTGAATCCTGGCTGGGAATTTTGTGCTCTTGACTCCCTTGGTCGTTCTAGTGGCCTTCTTACTGGGTGGAATCCCCATCTTACCCATTGCAAAGATTTTCACTCCTATGCTAGAATTTTGGTTAAGGCAAGGTTTAAGGGCGTTGACTCTGTTTACTCTATCTTAAGCTACTATGGACCCTACTCAAACATAGATGTCTTCTGGGATAATGTCTTGGATGGGGGCATTTTTGAATTTCCCAACCTTATTCTTGATGTGGACTAAAATTTTACTCTCTCAGATGCAGAAAATTGGGGAAGTAAAGCTCGTATAAATCACATGGCCCCATCCTTTTCCCATCTCCCGAACTCCACTAATATGGTGGACTTGGCCCCCCACTCACCTGGTCCTACTTGGAGGAATGGCCGTGTGGGTCCCGAAGGAGTTAGCAAAAGGCTTGATATATTCCTGGCCTCTCTCCATATGCTTCCTTCCTTGAATCATTATAGATCATGGGTTTCCTCCTTGGAGATCTCTGACCACTTTCCTGTGTGCTTGGAATGGAACTTTATGCCAACTTGTCATCTTTATTCGTTCAAATTCAATAGGGCCTAGGCCTTGGAAAAATATTTTGGTGATATTGTTAACTCCTCTTGGGAGACTGAAGTACACTCCTCCTTTGACCCTATGTCAACCGTCACATACAAGTTGAAGAGACTCAAGGGCTCAGTGAAAGATTGGGAAAAAAAGATGGTTTTGGCAAAGGCCAAAGAAACTTCTAAGATTAATTCTGTTATTCATAATCTCCTCTCAGCCCAAATCTCTGGCATTCTAACTGACAATGAATTTAATCAGCTCTCTCAGTTGAAGTCTAGGAAGGAGTCTTTATTGGATCACCAGGTACTTACTTGGAGAATCAAGAGCAAAATTGGTTGGATCAATGAGGGTGATGCGAACACTAAATTCTCCCACTCTTATGCATCTGCCAGAAGAAGTTTTAAATCTATTTGGGCTCTGCAAAATCAGGTTGGTGATTTGATTGAGGAGGAGGCCCAACTCAAGTGGATGGGTGCACAACACTTTGCTGATTTGTTTAAAGATGTTGGTTGTACTACCATTGAGGATCAACTAAAAGTCATTAGGCTCTTCCCTACCTTTGTTCAAGAGGAAGAAATAGATTGTTTTTTTGCCGATAGTACTGTCACAGAAATTGAAAGTGTCCTTAAGGGCTTCAAAAAGGAAAATATTCATGGCCCTGATGGTTGGCCAGTTGAGTTATTTCTCAATTTCTTTGAGTTGGTGGGCTCTGATATCCTTAGGGTAGTGGGAAAAATCTAGGCTGGAAGGAAAGGTCTCTGGTGCCTTAAATGCCACTTTCATTACCCTCATACCTAAATGTGATAAGCCCATTACTTTCGCTGACGTCAGACCTATTTCACTATGCAACTTGGTATACAATATCATATCCAAGATTACTGCCATCAGATTGAAGCCCTTCTTAGACAAGGCCATATCGGCCCACTAGTTTGGATTTCTTCATAACAGACAGATTATTGAGCCGATTGGCATCACCTAGGAATTATTGCACTCCATCAAGGTGAAAAAAGCAAAAGGTTATGGTACTCAAGTTGGACTTAGTAAAATCTTTTGACCCAGTAGATTGGACTTTCCTTAGACTAATCCTCCTATAGATTGGTGTGCATGTGGACAGAGTCAATTGGATAATGGGGTGTGTATGCTCCTCAAAGTTTGTTGTCTTAATCAATGTGACTCCTTCAAAAAATATCCTGTCTCAAGGGGTATCAGGAAAGGCTACCTTTTTTCCCCGCTCCTTTTCATTCTGGTTATTGAAAGTTTGAGTTTACTCATATCAAATGCACAGAGAAGGGGGATTATTGCTGGAATCAAGGTTTCTTCTAGCATGGATTTAACTCACTTGTTATTTCTAGATGATGTCATACTGTTTGGGGTAGGGACCCTAGATGAATGGCAGGGTTATAAAGATATCTTAGATCTCTTTTTCTCTTCAACAGGTATGAAGATCAGTATTGAGAAGTCTTCCTTTTTGTATAATGAGGTGGATGAGGTTACTAGAGATAGGATTTTCTCCTTGCTTCCTTATAAAACGGATCCCATATATGTAGGTTTCAAGTACCTTGGTTATTACCTCAAACCCTTGGGATACTGCTCTAATGATTGGAGCTGGATTATCAAAAGTTTTGAGAAGAGGATTAACAATTGGACTTACAGACTATTATCTCTTAGAGGCAGGTTGATACTGGTCAAATCAGTTCTTTTGGGAGCAGTGTATTGGCTCACCCTGGCTAGGATTCCCAGATCTATTTTGCATGTTCTCAGACCTTCCATTTTCAATTTCCTCTAGGGAAATGTGGGTGGGAATCACAACATGCACTTAGTCGACTGGAACTCTAGACCATATGAGTTTGGTGGGTGGAATATCAAGAACCTGGATTGGTTTAGCTTACCACTTAGATTAAAAATCTGTTGGAGGGTTCTTAATGGTGAGGGAATTTTGTCACTTATTATTAAGCATACATATTTAAGAGATCGGCCAGTGGAGGATTGGTTACGTCTTCAAAATTTCACTGTCTAATGAGCTTCCTCTATTTGAAATGGATTCCTCATATCTCTTACCTAGATCACCATGTATCTGGGTTGAGAGGTTGGGGATGGAAAAAGGATAAGAATTGGTGTGGACCCTGTGGCTGGCTTAGACTCAGCTTTTGTGGTTCCATAGGATCTTAGGAATTATCTGGAAGATTATGGTATTACATCTCTCTTTCATGTCCGTAACTTGGGGGCTGGTTCCTCTTCTCTGTCATATTGGCTCACTGCTGAAGATCTGAATCTGGGTGGTAGTTGGAAGGTTCTTTGGACCGATTATGTTAAAGGCTTAGCACATGGTTGTATTAGACTCGTTTAAAAAAATGATTCTCTGCTTTGGATGTTCAACAAGGCCATGGGAATGGTCAGTGCTAAGATGGTTGATAAACTCATTACTTCGAGTTTACTCTCTGCTCATCCTGTCAGTGCTCTTAATCTCATATGGAAGTGTAATATCCCTCTTAAAGTGATTTGTTTCAATTAGCTGTGCTTGGCTAACCGTATTAACACTTGGGATAATTTAATTAAAAGAGGTTGGGAAGGCCCCAACACATGCAACTTATGTAACTGCGGTGAACAATCGGCCAATCACCTCTTCTTGGACTGTTCATTCACTCGTAATATCATCTACTGTCTCTGCAGGATGCGTAATATATCAATGGATAGGAATGAACCCTCTTACTTGGAAAATATGGAAAAGTGGTTTAGATGTGAAAAGCATTTTCTCTACTTACCACTCCTCATGTCCTGGCAGTTGTGGCTCACAAGAAACAGAGTCATTTTTTAGGATCTTAAGCTGGATGATAATTTCATTTGTCATAGTATTCTGGATCAGTTGTAGACATTTTCAAAGAATGCTCATAAAATCTCCAAAAAGAGAAGTATTGGTCTGGCACTTGCTACTGAGTACCCATCCAGGTTTTTTGATGGGGCCTCTGGAAACTTAATTGGGGTTGTTGGGAAGGGTATTTTTTAAGGATTCTAATATTATACTCAAGTATAGTATTCTAGGCGATTGTTTTGGATTGAAAAAAACATGTTTATAGATAGGTAGGTGAATATTAAATATGAAACATAAAATTAACACTTAAATGTGTAAATTTTGGTGAATATTATGATAAAAAAAACATATTCTATGTAAATATAGACGATATTAGACACTAAAAATGACCAAATAGTGAATTTTTTTTTTGAAAAAACCCCCAAAAATAGCCAATTGGCGAAATTTCGCCCTTAAAAATTACCCTGGTGTTGGGGTGCACTTACTTATCAGTCAGGATCATTACTTTAGCATAAAAATGGGTTGTGGACAGAGCACTAACACCAAATTTGAGCTTTTGGCACTGTGGGTGCTGCTAGTGATTTCAAAGGATTTTGGCTTACCTTCTCTTTAGGTATGTGATGACTCTACAACCATTATCAACTGGGCCAAAGGGAGGGCTGCCTTCTTAGCGCTCAATCTGGAAGGATAGTGTCAAAATATCAGGAATCTGGAATCGTCCTTTCTCCATCTGGATTTCCTTCATGTATACAAAGAATACAACGTGAAGGTGGATGGATTATCCAAGTAGGAACTCTCGTTGGCCTCTGGCCTTCTTTATTACACGAAATTCACTGATGGTGAATGTGTGGGGAATGGAACGATTCAACTTTACTAGCTTCGAGTTGGCCTACTCCTTTTATCACATCTTTGATGTTGTTTTTTCATGAGTATGGCAGGATTTTGATTATTACATCCTTTTGGATGTATGAGGGAGACTATATTCTCCTCTTGTTTCGGTATTGGAATCCCCACGAGTGCCTCCTTGGAGAAGCCACGCCTGGTTTTACTTGTATTCTCTTGTAGCCATCTTGGAAATCGGGATAGAGCCGAGGTTGATATCCTAGGAAGTCTTGTTGACTGTGGTTTTAATTTGGGTTGCGGACTCCTCATTGTATCCTATTGTTTGAGTCATGATTCAACATTGTTGCTGGGTGGCAATATCTCTTTGAGAAACTGAGTTTGCTTCTTATCAGTTGACATGTCCATTATAGAGAAGGACCACTTGCGCTGTAACAATTACCTTTGATTCTAATGAATGTCAAGGAACAACTATTTTTCTTCTGGAAAAAAATATGTTATCATCTACTCATTCAGAAAAGTATACTTAATTATAATATTCAATTTCATTAATAGAATGGAGAATCATTTAATTATCAATATATATTTTACAGTATAATTAATTTAATCCTTAAATTAAAATTAATTGTTCATATCCCAACAACAACAATATTAAATACATTACTACATGGTGCATATTAAATATCTTAATAGAAATTAATGTGACAAAATCTACCGTAAAAACAATATTCTCATTGCGAACATTATCTACCGTTCAGTATTAATTGCTACTTAGGTGTATATGCTATTGGATGTAAATCAATTCAAATCAAATTTAATAGTGTCGTCTAAACAACATTATGTATAAGTTTATTGTGCTCCACTACGAGTTTATAAAAATGAACAAATCAACAATTTCTCTATTTAGTACAACCGTAGAAATACTTTGGTATTAAAGGAAAGAGGAAAGCATCTCCTTGTTATAAAAAGAAAGAGGAAAGCACATCCCAAAGATTCAATGTGCTTCTTTGGAAAGTACAAGTTTGGAATGGTGTTATTTCTCTATTTAGTACAACCTTAGAAATACTTTGGTACTAAAGGAAAGAGGAAAGCATCTCTTTGGTATAAAAAGAAAGAGGAAAGCACTTCTCATAGATTCAATGTGTTTTTTGGAAAGTACAGATTTGGAATAGTGTTTTTTTTTTGTTTTTTTTGAGGAATGTATGGGTAACTGGAGGTCTATGTTATATGTGGTGAGTTACATATATATGCTTGTTGGAAAATATGGAAAGCTTGAAATAGGTTTCTTTTTTATGGGATTAGTATGAATGTTCCTTTGGTGTTATAAAAAATATTGGTAGTATACTTGAGGCCCATCCTAATGGACCTCAAGGTGAAAATAAAACACACAGCCTTTGCAATCCTCCCACCTTCCTTATGAATAACAGTAGAGGTTACTTTGACGGAGCCTCCTAATTGGATGCCATTCCAGGAGGGGTCGGGGCAATACTTTGGCTTAATGATTCTTATTGCTTCAAGCTATTATTGACCTGTGGAATGGGGACAAATACTCGGTTTGAACTCTTGGCTCGCTGGATGTTGCTACACTTTACCAATTCAAATGGAATTACATCCATCCAGGTGGCTGGCGACTCTAAAGTTATTATCGAATGGTCAATCAGAAACATAGGTTGTAGGTTTTACAATTATACTCTTGGATGAAGAAAATATGAATTTTAATTGAGTCCTTCATGGATATTTCATTACACCACATTTATTTGACTTTTAACCAAGAGGCGAACGTTTGATCAAAACCTGATTCTAGGTTGATGAAGGTCATATTGTTTATAAAAAATTCCCGGGTGGTGAATTAGTTGATCAAGGATTTATTTGGCTATATTAGTAGTGTCTGAATCACCGATGTGGGATTTCTCTCTGGTTGGACGTCTACTTGTGTCATTTTTCATACTTCCTTACTGCTTGTAGTATCATATTCACAGTTTTGATAACTTTTTGTGGGCCAATCCATTTAGTGCAGATGTTCTAGGATTGTTCACCACATATCCTTTTGAGTTTCTTTGCATATTTGGTTATTAGGATGGATTATATACTTTGAGATTGTGTAGGATGTATTACAGGTTTTACATGATGGAGCGACATATTCAGTGCAGATTCAACGCTCTGGTTGAATCACCTTATCTTAGTTTTGGGTTCAATTTTTCCAAGGAGATTCCTTCAACTTAATTGGATGTTACTAGATCTTCTTATTTGACATTTGTAATTAATTTGGATAGTTTTCATTAGGCTCTTAGTATCTTTGGGTTATTTGGTGGCGGGATGCTTGTAGGATCTATTTTGGACTATTTATTCCATGTTTCGTGGATGTTCTTGATATGGCTTTGTAATATCCATTTTGGATCTTAGACTTATGGTGATCTTCTACTGTGTCGTTGTCTTTGACTAGATTTGTAATAAGTTTTTGTCCAACTTGAAATATACTTAATACAATATAGTTTTTCGATTATGAACCAAAAATATTTAATATATTTAATTTTGTGAACTTGCATAACACATTATGTTATCTTTAACATCTTGGTAATTATGGCATGAAGTGATTGAATTATTTTTTTAGATTATTTTAATTTATATTTTGATAATTTAATCTATTAAATATATGCATTTTATTGGTAGATCAAGCTAGGACGAGACCATAGATTGCATGCGAGGCTAAAGGCGAGAGTCTCAACCTGAGCGACAAATCTTTCAAGGAGTTGGACTGGTGCGTCTGACAACCTCTGGCTGAGCTGGTGTTCTCCAGCTCAGGTTTCTGAATTGAAAGGAACGGATTGCTGAACCCTAGGCTTCTGTCCTCACACTGTCCTCATGTTCTGAGTGGATAGATCGGATCTCTGGTGGGGTAGATCGATGGTGAGTGAGGTGGGCAGTGATTCACTGCCTGACCTTCGCTCGGATGCATTCGACCGCTTAATTGCCACTCATAACAAGAGATTTGGCAGAGGAGATCCCCCGAAGTTTGTTAAAAAAATTGAAGATGTGCCAGAAGTTTCCCTCCCCCCAGAAGAAACGATTCGGGTGCCCTCTCCCTGGCAGATCGAGCACTGATCGGGCAATTCACAGGGCTCTGGCCCTCGCCAAAAACTACCGATAGTTGGGTCCAAAGAAACTGGAGACCTCTAATCTCCAAAAATGTTGCTTCCTACTCTGTCGGAAGGGGTTACTTTATGTTCGACTTTGGATCCAAGGAAGACAAAGAATTAATTTTCAGGAATGGGCCCTATTTCATGGGGCCGCAAGCTCTCTATCTTAAGGGGTGGACCCCGGACTTCGACCTCGAAGCTGACACCCCCAAAGCTGTGCCAGTCTAGGTCATACTTCCCAATCTCCCTATGCATTGTTGGAACCCCAAATCTCTCCATGCTATAGGGAACGCCCTGGGGAAATACATTGACATGGCTAGCCCAAAGGACCAATACGCTTGTGCCCGCATCTGCGTTGAGGTTGATCTCGAAGCTAGATTGCCAGAAGCTATAAAATTAACTGTGGGGAAATGGTCCCATTTCCAAAAGCTTCACTATGAACAACTCCCCTTCAAGTGCAGAGGTTGCCATGAATACGGGCATTTCATTCGTAATTGCCCTAAAAAAATCGAGATCCAACAAGATAAGGTGGAAGGATGGCATAGGGTGAATAGATCTAAATCTAAAAATCAAGCCGGAGTGGCTCCAAAGAAGGGTGAGGGGAATAAAGAAGCAAGAGCTATCCCACTAGAAAGAACTCAAGAAACCTCAAAGACTAAAGAAACTATTGAAGTAAGGGATGACTCCAATGAAGCATAAGAGAAATATAGTAACGAAGATAGTTAGGACTCTGAAGCAGTCTTTTCTTATCAAGTGAAAGAGCAAGATGAAGGAACAACAATGACACAAGAAGGAGAAAGTATGGGGAAATTTGAGGAAGAATTTGAATCGAAAGAAGAAGAAAAGGAGGAGGGGGAAATAGAACTGACTACTCCAAGAATGACTAAAACCAAAGGAAGGAAATCCAAGAAAGAAGTAAGGGAACAAGCCACCTACAAGGATAAGCTGCAAGGTTCCCAGTTAACCCTGGAAAAATTGCTGAAAAACACAAGAAACACCTGCCAGCACGGGCATGCCCTGAAAGGGATGCCCACGGCCTCCAAAAGTAAGTAATGAAGGTACTATCCTGGAACTGCAGAGGTCTTGGTAGCAAAATCAAGGAAGAAGCTATGTTAGATCTAATCTCTCTACACCAACCGAACATCTTTCTGATCCAGGAAACCAAGATGGAGGAAGCTGCATTCCTCCAAGTTAGTAAAAAAAATTGGAAAAAAAGGGGCAGAGCTGCCATAAGCTCAAGGGGAGCCTCCAGAGGCATTGGAACACTTTGGGATGACAGAAAATTTGAGGCTGTTGACATCAAGAACAACTCTTGCTGGATCCTCACCCTGTTGAGGCAAAAAGACACTAACACTCTGGTAAGAATTTTCAATATTTATGCACCTAATTCTTATGCTGAAAAAAAAATATGTTGGAACCTCCTTCGTGAGGAAAGGAGTAGCTTGCATGGAAATGTAATACTAGCGGGGGATCTGAATGTCATCCTCAGCCATGATGAAAAAAGAGGGGGCTCACTGGTCAGAGATCCCATAAGAGAAATTGTAGATGAGACCATTTTGGACTGGGATCTCATGGATGTTAAGCCCACTTCTGGAAAATATACATGGAATAACAGGAGGATCAGTCCTGGGCATATTGCTGCCAGACTTGATTGATTCCTGGTTCAGGACACTTTTCTCTTGCTGGGCCTGGATTTGTCTTCTAAAATCTTACCATTTGGAGGATCGGATCACAAGCCTATTCTCCTTGAGATGGTGAATGATAAGAATTTGGGCCCTATCCTGTTCATATTTAATCCTATGTGGGCCAATCACGATGAGTTTTTAAATATCGTTGCTGAATCTTGGTCTCCTCCAGTTACAGGGTCTCCCTTCTTCGTTTGGGAGGAGAAATTGAGACGGCTCAAGAAAGTTCTTAAGAATTGGGCTAATTCGATCCCCACCCCAAATTACAACAAATCCCAAGCTGCCCTAGCGTTGGAGACCCATCAAGCCGGAATGGAGGACATAATTGTGAACCACGATGACATCCAAAAGGAGACTAAGCTGCAATCGGACCTTCATGCTGCATGCAGACAAGAATATGAGTGGTGGAGACAAAAATAAAGATGCAAATGGATTAATGATGTAGACAGGAATACCAACTTCTTCCACAAGCAGGTCGAGGCTAGGAAAAATCATAATTGTGTGCTCGAGATCCAGGTCCACGATAGGGTTATCAGTAATTTTGAAGATATCAAATTTGAAGCAGCTAGGCACTTCAACGACTTGTTCACAACCCAGCCTATCTCTAACGACGTCGAGCTTTTGAATCTCGCTCCTAGGGCAGTAAATAATAAAGATAATGAAAATCTGAAACATATAATCATGCTGGAAGAAATTAAGAAAGTAGTTGATAGTATGGAGGATGATAGAGCCCCTGGTCCAGATGGGTATAACGCCAATTTCATTAAAATCTACTGGGATATTATAAAAAATGATTTACTCAAAATGGTCAGCAAATCTCAGAGGTATGGAAAAATCGGAGGCAACACGAATTCTGCCTTTCTGGCTCTCATCCCCAAAGAGAAGGATGCTAAATATTTTTACAGGTTTCGGCCAATATCCTTATGCAACATTGGATATAAAATTATTACTAAGATTATGGCCACCAGATTAAAACATATTCTGCCTTATATTATTCCGAAGAACCAAGGCGGTTTCGTTAAAGGAAGGAAGATTTGGGATAATATCATATTAGTGCAAGAGGCTATCCATTCTAGCCTGAAGAATGACGACAAAGGAATGGTGGTGAAACTTGATTTAGCAAATACTTTTGATAGAGTTAGCCATTCATTCCTCTTTCAAGTAATGTTGAGGTTTGGATTCGCTCCTGAATTTGTCTCTTGGGTCAAGGCCTGTATCAGTAAGCCGTGGATAGCCCTGCTTATCAATGGAAGAGCTGCCCCCTTCTTTCAAGCTTTGAGAGGTCTGAGGCAAGGATTCCCGCTCTCTCCTCTGCTTTATGCCATCCAGGCTTCGGTTCTAAGTTTTCAGCTGGAATATGCCAGGCAAGATCAGGATCTATCGGGCATTAGGATGGCTAGAGGGACTAAAGATATCAACCATGTGCAATTCACGAATGATACTATCTTGCTTGGAGGATCCAGTCAGATTATAGCCCGTCGATTCAAGAACGAAATGAATCGTTATTGCCATGCCTTCGGTAGAAAAATCAACTTAAGAAAGAGTCAGATCTTTGGATGGAATATAAATCCTAGGGAAATGTTAGATATCTCCCGGGTTCTTAATATGGATGGAGTTGTTAGCTGGGATTCCTTTAATTATCTAGGGGTCCCTATTTTAAAACTCAAACCCAAGAGATAAACCTGGAACCCTATTGTGGATAAAATCAAAAAGAAAATCATGGGATGGGGGACAGCTTGGTTAAATATGGCTGGAAAGGTAGTGTTATTAAAAGCTATTCTGAACAACTACTTGCTCTACCAATGCTCCCTTCTTCTTGCTCCAATCAAAATTATAAATCAGATTGAAGGCATGGTGAGATCATTTCTCTGGCAAGGTGGGAATAATGGAGGGGGAAAAGTTTTCTTTGGTCACCTGGAAAACAATCAAGCTGCCTAGGTCGGAGGGAGGTCTACAAATTAGAGATATAAGAATTCAAAACCAGGCCATGGGAGCCAAGTTGCTCTGGAACTTGCTCAACTCAAAACCTTCCCAGTGTAGTCGTGTGGTAAAAAGTAAATACTTCCCGGGAATGAGGCTCAAATGTCTGGAAGGGGAGCATGTGAAAAAGAATGGAACTTCTATATTTAATCTCTGTAAAAAAATGTTGCCTCAGTTCATTGATAAGATGTACTGGATACTGGGCAACGGGAAATTGATCAATTTCTGGCAGGATGCGATTCTTGGGAAGTCTTCCCCATATCTCCCACGATTGCATCATTGGCTGGCAATGTTGGGATACAAAACAATCTGGGATATCACCGAATGGGATACAGAACCTCGAAATCAATGGGTCGGTTGGGCCTTGCTGGACTGTCCAGATAAGTTAGAGGCTGAAAAAACTCTACTACTAAACCATTTGGCTGGGCTAGCTCCGGTGGCAAAATTCACGAAGGACAGGCGCGGTTGGGGAAGAAAAATTGGTAGATACACAACGTCTGAGGGATATCAAAGCTTTGCTTTGAATTACAATGTGTCTGTCAATCTTGAAATCTGGAATTATCTGTGGAATTGCAGAACGTTGCTGAAAATTGAGATGTTCATTTGGATGTTGATGCATAGGAGAGTGTTAACAGGTGAGAACTTGGAGAAAGGGGGTTCGCTAGTCCATTCCACTGCCCTCTCTATGTTGAAGCTTCCGAAAATATCAACCACCTTTTTCTAAGCTGTCCTTATACCATCTCAGTCTGGAAGGAAGTGATGAAGTATGGGGGAGACGGGATTCAATGGCCTGAAAAAATTTAGGACTGTTTTCTCAATTGGAATAAAATGTATCTCGGAGAGTTGGCTTGGAAAAAAGGACTGACAGCATGTTGGATGAAACTTCCTAAACTAATATGCTGGTGCATTTGGATAGAAAGAAACTATAGAGTCTTTCAGAACAAGATCCAGCCCGTGTGGAAGACTGCTGTCAAAATAAATGCGTTACTCGGTGAGGTAGTAAGTATTTCAAAGATCCCAAATAATAAAGAAGAATTGACAGACAAACAAAAAAATTGGATGCAAAGACTTAATATACATGCTGTAAATAGCTTTGCTATTAAAAAAATGGATGAATGGGAGGTTAGGCTGGACAAGTCTCAGTTTGAGAACTGGCTAAGAGAAAGGAAGATTTTTAAATTGTTTTTTGACGGAGCCTCTAAAGGGAATCCGGGAAGAGTGGGAGGAGGAGGAGTAGTCATGAACCCAGGCGGGAAAGTTGAGATAGAATACTACTGGAATATTGGATATGACTCCAATAATATGGCCGAGGCTTATGGGCTCTGGAAAGGTCTCAAGCAGTTGCAGAAGAAAGGCGTGGACAAGGTAATGGTTTTTGGAGATTCTAGGTTAATTATTCAAGCGTTGAATGGGGGAAGTAGGGGTAAGAATGAGCGAACTGCAAGGTTGATCAATAGAATTAGGTCCAAGGCCAAAATGTTCAGGAAGATTAAATTTTTTCATATTCTTAGGGAGCTAAATTTTTTGGCGGATCTTGCAGCCAATAAATCTATAGCTATAGGTCTCAATGAACTTATTGTAAACTCAGTTGTAAGCATGTATATTCCTCCTTAGCTTTGTAGGTTAAATGCCTGAAGGAAGGAGAGATTATTGGTAGCTGGTTGTAACTCATTTCCTTGTCAGTGATTTCTCTGCTGAGCTCTTTTTAATAACATAACCATTCTTGTTAAATATATATATATATATATATATATATATATATATATATATATGCATTTTATTATTCTTAAATTAAATTGATTTTAATAATTGAGTTATTTGAATTTTTTTCTTCTATTTCAACAATATGTACTTTGTCGTTGATAAAATAGAGTCATTAAGTGCAATATCGGAGTTAAACAAGGTTTCCCCCTCTCCCCTACCCTATTTGGCATCTACATCGATAAGCTAGAAGGTTGTTTAGAAGAAGCAGGTTGTGCTGGCACATTCTTAGTTGGGATAGTCATCATCCTTCTTCTCTATGCTGACGATATTGTTCTTATGGAAAGGGATCCGTATGATCTTGATAAGAAACTTCGACTTCTTAAGGATTTCTTCTCTACCATGGGTATGACTGTCAACATTGACAAAACAAAAGTTATGATTATCAAATCCAAGAAGGACACTTACGCTAATTTTGTGTATGACAATAGAAACTTGGAGGAAGTGTCTTCTTACAAGTACCTGGGAATTGATATTCATCACAATCTCAACTGGAACTATAGCATTGAGAAAAGGACTAATGGAGGGTGGAAAGCTTATTTTGGTCTTGAAAATAATTGCAAAGAAGCAAATATGGTGATGTGGGATAAAAAGAAGCCCCTCTTTGAAACTTTAGTCACTCTTGTTATCTTGTATGGTTGTGAGGTTTGGGGTTGCAACATCTATAGAGAATCTTAGAGGAATTTTGAGCAAATCCAGAAGCGCTTTATAACGTATAACCTCAAAATTAAAAGCAATACACCATATCCTATTCTCCTTAAAAAAGTGGGTCTTTCTCCCATCGAGAGCCTAGCTATGACTAGGCTCCTGTTGTACAAACACAAAATCAATAACATGGGAGACCATAGACTTCCCAAGATAGCTTTTATTTCCATCCAAGACCACCTAAGGCTCAAGCAAGGTTGGTATAAAGATACTGGGGCCTGGTTAAACCACTGGGAGATCGACGAAAGTGTTGCATTGCAAAATATTAATAACATCAAAAATATTGTTACTTCTAAGTTTAAAGAGAAATTGTGGTGTGAGAAATATTTAGAGGCTAGATGAAAATTAATATATTATAAGGAGGTCATCAACCATACTCTAGAAGATCAAAAGTATCTCTCTGTATTAACTAGTTCAAAGAAAAAAATTAATATAGCCAAGATAATAACGAACTCTCATGAGCTCCATAGTGAAACAGGTCGTTGGACAGTTCCTAAAACACCATGTGTGGAAAGGATTTGCCGTCTCTGTGAGAATAGGAACATTGAAGATGAAAATCACTTCCTCTTAGAGTGTCCCGCATACACCCACATTAGATCTTAGTTTCATAATCTTTGTTGAAATACTGACCTTCCTAGCCTTTTAACTTGTCAAAATTATAGTGAGCTCGGGGCGCTTCTCACCAAGCTCTTTGAGCATAGGAATACAATTTTAAAACAAACTAATTAATTTGTTTCTTTAGGTCCGATAGACCAAATTTTGGTCTCAGTGGACGATAACCATCATCATCATCATCATATATAACTTTAAAATTAAATATATTACATTTTTTAAAATTTAATTAAAAAACTAAAAACAAAAAAAAAACAAATTAATGAAAGTTTGCCTATTTTTCATAATATAATAAATGATAAATATAAATATCATTCATTCAATCTATTCTAATATTAAATTATTATTTTTAATTAATTAATAAAAAAATATGTTTAAATATGAATATGATTCAATTTAATGTAAAATAATATAACACTATAATAAGTATAAACTTATCTAACTTTGTTTTTACAAAGTGTCTAGAAAGATCAAATCCACAAACCTTTCATCATTAAATTGCAATACACATCTCTCTCACCACTATATATATATATATTGTAATATCCCAAAAATTCATAAAATTTTAAAATTTTCATGTAACATAAGATGTTCAAAGATGTCACTGCCTAAGAATCAATAACTGCTAGCGGTTACTCAGACAATAGTATTTAGAATTGAGCAATGTAATTCTTTAGTTCTATATAATTTATTTGTTTATCTTTGAAGTACTATGTTACATATGTTAAATTTAGTAGTTTATGTTTTAAAAAGGACAGGAAAGAAAACTACATCTAAACCTGATACTAAGTGTTTTTTTACTGTCTTCTGACAAGTAGGAGAGAACCTTAGTTGAGATCGGGGCTTACTTAGCTTACAGCTAACGCAGTGAAGTGATGCTTCTTTTACAGGTTCTATACAGGTAAGTAGTTTTGTTACCAGTAATTCCATATCGAGAATATCACTCAACTAGCATAGGATAAAATGCTAGTTAAATTGTTTGTTTTGCAGCTTGATCCCGTAAGAGGTATTGTTGATATTTTTATTGTTAGAAACCTGCATAAATGTTTGTAAAACACTATTGTAATAGAATGGGTTTAGTTCAGTTATGCTTACTGCCATAGTCCTTGTTCAATTAACCTTCCTCTTTGTGTTTTCAGTTATAGACTTGTATTTCATTTTAGATGGTGCATCTCATGGATAGATCTATTTCTGCTGTTAAGAGCACAGTAACCTAAGAAGTCTATAAACTAAAAGATATGTTAAACATACTTGCGACCAAAACTAATATTTATCGTTAGTGTTTGGTATAAGGTATTGTTTATATTTATTTGAGTTCTTTCCAAACTTTAATCATTCTATGTTAATGATTCTCCTTAATCAAGTATTTGTATTTAATTTTCTTGTATATGAAATCTTGTTTTATATGAGTTTTCTCTTACAATGCATATATTGTAATTATTTTAAAAAACCACGATTAGACTAAATCCTAGCTTAAAGGTCTTTATGGTTAAGTATTTCTATAAAAAGTTGGTTCATCCTCCATTGTTTGTATCTTACTAATATCAATAGATAACATAATTTAAAATGAGGAAACATAGATATGCAAAAGTTTAAGTTTATAGTTATGTATAAAAACCCTAGTGTATATGAATACCTTTTAAACATAAAGTCTTTTGTTTAAGTAAGCAAGAAAAGACAAAACGAGGAATAATGATACCAAGTAATAATACCATGAGGTTTTGACTTTTAAACAAACGATTTGTGCAGGTTAACGAGAGTTTGGAACTATATCATGAAACCCAAAATCTCGCAAATATGATTGGAGGACATGTGGTTGGTGTTCAATGATTAGGTTTTGTGTCGACCTTGAGGTGGCACATAAAACTTGTTCCAAACCCTAAAATTGCATTTTTTTTGTCTCTACTATGGAGTGGATGAGCTATGAGCTCGTGGCCGCTAGGCTTGTTGTCAATCCTCCATTGTTTTGCACACATGCCTTCCATAAGCCATACCGAGCTCCTCTGCAACTTTGTACTTCAAGTTCTGGTGCAGTAAAAAGTGAGCATGGTGCTTGTTGCTGTTGTGGGGTGGTTTGACTGTCAAATTGAGTGTTGGAAGTTTTAGCTGTCTTCACCGTCGTTTTTACTATGCGAGTTTTGTACACTGTGAGTGTTTCTAACCATACACATTATGAAGAGGGTTGTTTGAAAGAGTGAGTTGGGTTCTTTGTTTTAGTGCTTGTTTCCTCTCGTGGGTTTGATCCTCACCTCATCGTGGCTTGGGGATTCACATTTAAACACTGTGAATTGTAGTTCCTTTTGACAGTGCTCCATTTCCACTCGGGTTGCTAACGAAAGAGGCTAGGTTGGCTCATCATGTCAGAATAGCTGTGTAAAAATATCTGGGTAAGATTTGAACTTAAATAAAATTCTTCTGCATATAAAGAAGTTATTATTTTATTAAATTTATAAGTATTTAACATTCGGGGCTTTGATTGTGCAGGCTCACAAGGTGAAGGCTCAGTTCTGAAGGACTCCACCATCAAGTTTCCATGAGAGAATCCACCCTGGTAAGCCTTGGTTTCACTTGGGGTTATCCTACACGATTTGTATGGTGGATTAAGATGATACTGCCATGTGTTGTTGGTTACTTGTTCGGCCATGGCTGTTAGATACCCTGTTTGCTTTTCAAGCCTTAATGGATGTTTTGTAGTGAAAGGATTTGGGGCTTCCATAGCCATGAATTAATGAGTTAATTTTTGAGCCTTTTCGGCCATGGTTAATTTTTAGTGATGTTGTTTGATACCAGCTTTAAGCTGTGACTCCATTTGAACAGGCCATTGGGCCGTTATTAAAGGATTTGGTTAATATTTTAAAAACCCTGAAGGCTGTTCTTGCGAAACTTCTTTTTGGAAGGGTTTTTATAGCTGAAATAGATGTTGGTTTATAAGTGAACTCTATTTGTATGTAGATACTTTTATTCCATCTTTTAAGCCTTGACTGGTGATGTAAAAGGCCGTAGGCCGAGACTATGTCTGTTGAGTTTTATTTTTGATATTAAAAGAATTCTTTTAGCTCAAAGCTGAATTAATAGTATCTTTGTTTGGCTAATATTTATATAATGTGATCATTTTATTTATTTATATTGTTATTTATCTTTCAGGGGTTTAGGGTTAAGTAGATTATTAATTAGTTTTGTTTCTCTTCAAAATAATTATGATTTGAGGGCTTTTGACAGTGGAATGCTTCGATAGTAACATAATTATTGATTTAGAAATGATTTCCGGAAAAAAAAATAGAGAAATGAACTTGATTGAATAAATTTACCTCTTTTCTTTACTTTTGGAAAATACTGTTAGGTTTTAATATTTATAAATTGTGAATTTACTTTATTATGAAATGGTTAGTTATTTTACAAACCCTAAATCATTTTTAAATATTTATAGAGTTAGTTTTCATTTTCTTGTTTAACCCTAGTTTGCATTTTCACTTAGGTGTATTAATAGGGTAACTGTTTAACCTTATAAATTGTCTCTGTTAAGTTAAACTAAATCTTAATAGTTTTCCTATTTCTATACTATCTATTTATGTTAATATATTAGATTTTATAGTATAGAATTTTTCTGGTTTTACTGTGTAATATATTACAGAGACTAGTGTGTAATAGCTAGGCTTCTTCCTCTATCTCTATTTAATTTATTTAAGTACTTTAAATAAATAAAAGTACAAAAGAAAACCTATAAACAATTTATATAGAAATCCTATAGAATATAACCATTTCATCTACATACATACTTTATTCGAATCCATTATTTGAAAGTAAATTATCCTGCTGTACTAGAGTACGACCTTGCAAAAAGTGTGGAAAAATGCTATTTAGGTATTTTTTTATATCTATCAATTAACTTAGAATTTCTCTACTTATTTACCCTAATCTAGCTAGTTCAACACTTACGAACTTTCACAGCATATGCATTTCTTCTAACTATCCCTAACAGAAAATAAAAACAGAAATATACTACATGATTGATAAATCTTAAACTTTTCAGATACAATAAATTATTAAATGATTGTACTAAGCAAGTAAAACCTGGAAGTATAGATGAGGTGACAACAACTTAAGGAACCTGTTCCTCCCAACCAACTCCTGTAGAAGAGCTGGACTGCACTTCTCAGGACCCCCGAGCTTGTCTCTTGGTCCACCTGCTAGAAGTACTGGGTGAGAGCTGTAGTCTAGAAATCCTCTGCAACTCCACTGAGTGTTCAGCAGTAACTCAGTTCTACTTACAACAGTATGAACTCAACTTAGACTAGTTGCACTAGTTTAGGTCTTCAACACATTTCCACTCAAATTTACTTCAGCTAGTCCCCTCCATCGAATTCTCTTGTGTACAGCATTCACTCAGAATGATCACAAATCCAGAATGAGCAGCCTCAACTGTCTTCAATGGGAAGTTTTATTAGCATTCCTAGGTATTTTGGGTCAGTTTTTACTTAATGAACCACCTGCTCTTGTTCCACTTTCTTGAGGAATCATGACCACAAAAATAGGGAATTTGCCACCTGCAGCAGCTAGAAGTAGTTTGAGGATGCTACCACATGTCAATCTGCTCTCAACCCAGCCTCCTCCCTCAAGTGACCAGTAAAAAACTCATTTAACAACTTCCCTAAGTTATTGTCTCATCTTTCATTTATTTATTAATAAAATATTCTGAAGTTACATTAAATTATCCTTGACCCCACTTGGTCATTAATTACAAACTTTACATAAAATGTAACATAATGTTTCTTAAAACATAAAAATGTTTTGCAAATTGGGGCATGTGACATACATACATACATACATACATACATACATACATACATACATACATACATACATACATACATACATATATATATATATATATATATATATATATATATATTATGATGATGATGATGATGATGGTTAACGTCCCTTGAGACCAAACTTTGGTCTATATATGATAGACAAATACTCCCCTCATCGAGGCTCCACTGTTACAACACACTGATGCATGCATTCTTATTCTCTATTTTTAGTTTTTTAGTTTATTATTTATTATTTTTATGAAACAGATGGACACTTATCCCCCATCTGAAATGTAGAAATATGCCTTCTTGGTGCAAAAAATATTATTTTTTGTAATATAAATATTAACTTTATTTTATTTTATTTTGTTTTGGAAAGATAACAAAACCTATCATAAATAAGTTGTTAAAATAACAATGGAAACAATCATTACTTAAATATGACTTATCAAAATGGCAAAAAAGATAACCAGTTATCAACCTACCTAAGATAACTAGAAACTATTCATAAAATGACACATTCCACTTAGGTCATATCGCTATACATGGGTCTTAAATTCCTTACATTTAAAATATATAAACTCTTAACCAATAACAAACAAATACAATTTAACTCTAAAACCATATTTCAATCTAATTTATAAATAATAAAATAAAATAAAAACAATACACAAAATATATTTATATTCATTTTTTTGGAACACATATATACAAAATATATTTGCTTTACCACTTTGAAGGAAAATTAAAATTAGATACACCTAATAGAGATATTACTAGCATTTGCACCGAGAGGTGCAAAGGAACGTCGAGAGGGTAAAAATATTGAGTCTTTCTGCAACTGAACCTTTCTGACTTACCTTGGGAGTCTGGAAATTACATTTGAGTAATACTTATATGTGTGCTACTAACTCGACTTACAACTAAGTTTTTACCTCTAGACATTTTTTGGAGGTTCGTTGAAGTTTGTTTTACGCTTTGCGATTTCCAATGTTCGGATCCTGAAAGTCCTATAATTTTCAATAAGGAAATGTTACTTTTTCGAATTGTGATTTCCGATATCTGGGTACGAAGGGTTTTATGATATTTGCAATTTTTCGATTTTGGATCACGAAAGTTGGCAATATTGCTTTGCGGATTGCAGAAATCGGAAAACTCACAAGTTTGTTGGTCGAATATTTACTTCATGATTTGCGAAAACCGAAAAATTTCGGTTTTGTTAAAGTTGTTTGGTGTTTCCCCAATTTTCTATTTCTGGCTGTTCGCTTATCGGATATCGACAATATTGCTTTCGATTTATGATTGATCTACTTTCCCGATTTCCGAGTATCGAAAACTAGAAGTTTCACTTTAGATAAAATTGAAGGTTTCTTTCTCGATTTATGATTTACGATATTCCAGAACTCAGAAATTGGAAGCACCACACTTTTTTCGACTGAATGTTTGTTTCTCGATTCCTGATTCCGCAAATCGGAAAGCCGAAACCACGAAAAGTATTTTTTTTCCAAATTTTATATCCTATGCTGCCGCCTTAATCTCGTCCTTCTATGCATACGAAATCTACGGTGCATTCTTTTGGTCGTTTGAGTTGGGTTTTTAAAGATTCGAAATTACGATTATTTTTTACCATTGTTACTCATGCTTTTTCACTCTGCTCAGGGTTTTTTTACTGTGCATTTCCTCGGTGTCCCAAGGCGCGGAGTTGTGACTTTGTGAGCGTTTCCACTTGTAAGTTTTCACCCTCTTATCATTTTTTTTGGTAAATTTGAACTGACGCCATTTTTAGACATGGCTGCTAAAATTCAATCAAAGAAAGCATCTGCCACGACCAGGAATACCAAATCTAAAACGACTCTTCAAGAGCAGAAAAACAAAGATCCGAATGTCAGTGTTTTCACTAACACCATTGGGCATGTGTCTGACACCTCATATCTGGACTGGTCAAGAATTTATGCTATTTTTGACAATGATGACTTTTATTGTGTTGCTCATGACCAACCTGCCTCCCTCCAGATACACAATTCTCAGCTCCATTGCGTTGCTTCCAGACCTGCATTTATGCCTTACATGGACCTTATTAAGTGGGTATTGGACCATGTAGTGTTAGGATTATTAATCCTCCCTTGTCCAAATTTGGTCATATGTCTAAATCGGGAGTCCATCCAGTCTATTTATAGTCATTAGCACCATTGGTTAAACTTGACCTAATTGGGGCACATGTTTCAGTTACCAAAGTGTGGGGAACACTAATTGAGGCTCACTGCCACTTATTGCACTTGATTGCATAAGTTTAGGAGTCTCCTAGATCAATCCCTACAAATTAGGAAGCAACTGGGAGTGTCGAAACCAACCAAGGTCAGTTCACTTCAGTTGATGACTAGTCAAGCCAACTTAGGAGTCAGTTACATTCAGTTCTAGCCCTCTACATTCAGTTAGCGCTAGGTTTGCATGGTTGTACACATGTGGGGCGCTTTTCTCACCTACCACAGTCAGTTAACCATTATTTAATACTAAATGTAACACTTGGTTGTGTTTTAGAACTCCGGTTATGATTTAGACAAGGACAGTTAACTACTGGGTCCTCCAATTGTGATTTAGACAAGTCTTGGTTACCTATAGTCAAGTAGAGTCATCAATTCGAACTTCCTCATGTGGATTCGAATTGCTTGTGGCTATTAAAGCCATTTTACATAATTGTAATTATCATTTGAATTACTTTTTTGATTAATGAAAGAATTCACAGCTGCAAGCCTTTTGCATTGTTTCATTCTTCAATTGTTGAGTAAATTGTGAGATCTTCTTTGTGAGTTTTCTTTTTGTCTACAGATCTATATGCTCAAATTTACATGGTATCAGAGCCTCGGTGGACAAGACTCCTCTCCTCCTCAGATCTCCAGCCGGATCATTTTGTTTGTTTGATTGTGTGACAGGTTATCAGCTTTTCTTGCAGCATTCGCTACAAGCAACCTCTACTTCTCATTGCATTCGCTACAGCAGCTCAGTTCTTCTTATTACTTCGAAATGGCTCACCAAATAGAGCCTCTCACTCCCTTCAACTATCACCAGTGGAAGAATGACATGAAAATATTGCTCCGCACCAAGCATCTCTTCAAACTCATAGAAGAAACAGAGGAAGAGCCAGAATCAGAGAAAGACAAAGTTAAGTACATGAACAGGCTTGATGAAGCTATTGGACTCATGCAACACTCAGTCTCTAGG
>LPNX010236596.1:268638-296477 GCA_001517045.1 Pseudotsuga menziesii
ACTCATAAAGAAAAGACTCTTGCGCTATGTCATACTATTTTTCCTCCTTCAGAGAGATGCAATAGACTTCCTGTAAGATGCAATATGGCAAGGGCTCAGTCTTCCTACATTCAGAAGAATGGATATGATCATACACCTCTTCATTCAGCAAGAGACAAAGGTTACAGTCCTCCTTCCTTCCATCATCAGTTTTGGAGAAAAAGGAGAAGTCTACATGCCAGGCCCCATAATACCTGTGCACAGCACAACATGCATGCTGCTTCACTACCTCACAGAGATGAAGATTGCAGCAACATATTTTCAAGTTTTTCAAACTTGAGACCTGATTCTACCTGCTTAGATAGAAGGAGGGATTTTTTCCCATGTGGTTTTTTCCCTAGTTACTTGTATTAAGCAGTTACTTTATTTTACTTGATGTATTGGGTGACCTATGGTCTTAGTTACCAGGGCCCACAGTTTGTCCAAGTTAGCATTCAGGGAGGTGTTAGGATTATTAATCCTCCCTTGTCCAAATTTGGTCATATGTCTAAATCGGGAGTCATGTCTAAATCGGGAGTCCATCCAGTCTCTTTATAGTCATTAGCACCATTGGTTAAACTTGACCTAATTGGGGCACATGTTTCAGTTACCAAAGTGTGGGGAACACTAATTGAGGCTCACTGCCACTTATTGCACTTGATTGCATAAGTTTAGGAGTCTCCTAGATCAATCCCTACAATTTAGGAAGCAACTGGGAGTGCCGAAACCAACCAAGGTCAGTTCACTTCAGTTGATGACTAGTCAAGCCAACTTAGGAGTCAGTTACATTCAGTTCTAGCCCTCTACATTCAGTTAGCGCTAGGTTTGCATGGTTGCACACATGTGGGGCGCTTTTCTCACCTACCACAGTCAGTTAACCATTATTTAATACTAAATGTAGCACTTGGTTGTGTTTTAGAACTCCGGTTATGATTTAGACAAGGACAGTTAACTACTGGGTCCTCCAATTGTGATTTAGACAAGTCTTGGTTACCTATAGTCAAGTAGAGTCATCAATTAGAACTTCCTCATGTGGATTCGAATTGCTTGTGGCTATTAAAGCCATTTTACATTATTGTAATTATCATCTGAATTACTTTTTTGATTAATGAAAGCATTCACAGCTGCAAGCCTTTTGCACTGTTTCATTCTTCAATGGCTGAGTAAATTGTGAGATCTTCTTTGTGAGTTTTGTTTTTGTCTACAGATCTATATGCTCAAATTTACATGTAGACCCTAAGCAATGAATATGTCATGATATCCATAATGTTCCTATTGCTTCGTTCCATCCAGATGTGTTTGCTAGGGCTTATGCATTGGAAACCCCCAAGCACTTCTCTCGTCAAAATTTTCGATGAAAGCCATGCCAATTTAAATTACGAAGAAGTGGTGAAATCTTGGCTGGAAGACCCAACACTTGTCATCCCGATTCACTTGCAACATATCCAATTTCTTGGTTCAGAGATCCCTTCTTGTTGCTAGTTTCCATGTTTTGCAGGTTATATGGCTTACCGAATTGTTCCTCATTCAAAGCGCAATGGGTCCCTATGATGAACCATATCCTGCTTACAAGTGATTCCTTTAATTGGGCACAAATTCTGTCATGCAATTTGCGGGACGAAATTGAAAAATATGAGAAAACCCTAGCCAACCACAAACCATCTTTCTACATGTCAGGGTTCGTAATGGATGCATTCTGCGCATCTACTTTCCCGGCCATAAATTGGAATTGGAGACACAAATATCCACCGGTTCATATATATTGCGCTGATATGTGGGGTGACAATTTCATCCCTCGGGTTTATGAGCTCTGTGATCTATTTCTCGGGTCAATGTACTTCAAAATTTTCAAAGCTGATGTTCCTGCATTCTCTCAAATTTCTAGGGAACTTATTTCAATGTATGGTGACTAGTATGTAGGAGAATATTTCTCTTACATAAGGATTTGGGGTAGCAATATAGTCCACTTGCTTCCCATAATAGTTCCAGACCAAATGGTGCTTTAAGAATTCGCTTATCAGACTATCATTGATGGGGTTTTACCCAAGTTGACCAAACATAAGAAGAAGTCTTGGGCGAAATTTCTTGTGAATCTTGGAAACCTTACGCTATAGAGTCCTGCTCATGCGTCCTTGGTGGGAAAGGAAATTTTTTTTATGAAGTTGGGGGAGGCATCCAAAATAATGCATGACCCAGTGGCATATTTGGATAATCTCTTTGCTCATGAGCACGTCAAATTTCAATACATTCATGAAAACGATCCCGATGATTCCATGTTCCGAGGAGCTATCAATTTTTAGGAGGAAATCGGTAAAATTACTAATCCATAGACCAAGTCCCATCTGTATCAGTATCAAAAGGATCTTAAGATAAGAACTGTTTAAGACCATGGAGAAAAACTGAAAATAAAACAAGATCTTGAAAAGGAGAAGATAGAATAAGAAGTGAGAGAACATGCAATAAGCTCTGCTGCTACTCTTGCTGCTCAATCCAAGGACAAGGGAAAAGGTGTCATTGAAGTCCCATCCAACCCTTATATTACCACAATGGAAGATACACTGCAGAAAGGGGAAGAAATCAAAAGAAATTTTGAAACTCAAGCAGAGATGATTGACGTTTAGACTAAAAGACGGAAGATTGAAGCAGGTTCTGGACATGCTCAACTGCCAGAAGCACCTACAAAATAAAATCCCTTGCCTTTAATCTCAATTGGAAAGAAACAATAGACACTTGTGTAGGAACCTTTTGAACAAAAGGCAATCTCTTTATCTTCAACTCAGATTGAGATTCATGATACAGACGTGGAAGAAGACCCTGATGCTGTTATGAGTACCCTTCTATCATCGATGCCCAATATCCAAAGCTTTCCCAGTATGTTAGGTTTATCATCTTTCTAGCATTAATTTTCTGAGGTAAATCCCTCATCAATAATGGGAGCTGCTAGTAGCAATCCCACCTTCTCATTTAATTCACCTATTCATACTTCTCCTACATCCCCAATTCCCCAGTTTTTTTAAGAGGACATTTCTTCTGCCTCTATGATCCTTTCTCAAAAGGAAGATTTTCATATGTCTGATTATTTTACATCAATCACCTTCACCTTTGATTCTACTCCTATGAATATTGCCCCCTCAGCATAGAAATTCCTTCAAACCAAACCTAAATTGATCCCCTAGTTACCATCCACCACCAGAGCATTTCATCATCATAAGTGATGGCAGATTTTGGAGAAGATGCAGTGGTATCCATGGGAAAATATTATTGGAGTAAAAAGGATAAAGTTGTGGTTAAAAGGGGAGCCAAGAAATATAGAGAAGGCTCGGCCAAACATGTACCTGCCCTTGGTCAGGTCATTTGGAAAGCAGACACAAGTGATATCTAGCAAGGGGCAATGGACACAGCAGCTGCCATGGGATTTTTCGGTGGAGATAATTTTAACTTAGTTTCACAATTAAGTTTGGCTATTGGTGAAAAAGAGAAGGAATTGTAGAAGGCCAAACAGGATTTAGTAGAAGCATAACAGAGGAAGGAACAAGAAATCGACCAGTTGAAACGAGAACATGACGACATAGTACAACAATGGAAAAGAAATATGAACAACTCAAGCAACAGCTTGGGAATGCAGACATTCTGAATCAAAATAAGTAGAGAAAATATCTCTCCTCAATCAACAGCTGGAAGATGCTCATCTAGCCTCAAAATCCTCCTCTTTTCTGGATCTGACACCTGAGGATTTCAAACAGGTACTCTGTAAAGTACAGCAAGATTTTCGACAGGATGTGATAGATTTGTATACTTGTTTTGATGATATGCAAGGGTTATACGAGAAGTTTAGCAAGCATTCTAAAACCCTTGAGGATCACCATGATCGAATGAGAAGAACATCCACTACTTTAGAGCAAGTAACAGGTTGTAAAAAGCATATTAAGGAAATACTTGATGGGTTGCCAATATTAGACAAGTTACAGTTCAAAACACATCAAGTTGCCATTGAGACATGGGAGGGTATCTGCGATTCAGTTGAATCTCTAATCAATGCAGGACAAACGGTTTGTGAACAGAGTTGGTCAGATTCAAATAATTTGCTAACCTATTTGAGTTTACATGTTCTGGATCTCATCAATGAGGCACCTTCGCCTAAACTTCATTTGGAACAAGTGGAAAAGCAGTTTGATTATTCCAAAGAGTTGATCCAACAAATCAGTCGGCTCATGGTGCAAGAAATCGAGAAATGGATTGAAGCTCCTCATGCTTCGATAGCTCGGATACAATTGTTCATCAAAGAATGGAAGAAAATGAAAGAGGAGAAGATTTCCTCTCAAATTTTCAAGACCAAAATTCAGTTGAGGAATGGTCATTTTCAGTAAGTCGATGACATTATGGACCTATTTTCCAAGTGGTGTTCCGCCCTTGGCAAAACCTAGAAACTATTTGATTGTGTAATTCCACGTTTTGGGAATATTTTTTTTCTTGTAAGTTTGTAATATTATTTAAAGAGAGATAGACATTGTGTTATTTGGAATTCCTTGTACTTATTTGCAATTTGCGTGTCTTTAACATTTTGGATATTGTTCTTTACAATTTTATTTGTTAAGTTGTTCTAAAGTAAGTTGAAAGAAGTAATCTTGATTTGCATGTTTGCACATTAATTGGATGTTTTCTTTCATCTGTTATATCCGGAAATAGTTCTATCTTGAAATCATTAGTCACCGTGTTTAAGTGTCCTTATACAGTTAGTTAGGAGTTAGTGATTTTTCAATCTTTTTCAATTTATTTAAAGCAAAAAGCGGAAGTCGGCAAGAAATAAATTAAAAATCTGGAATTTGATATTTCAGATTCTGGAAATCCTATGTTTTCTAATAAGGAACATCCTATGTTTTGATTTGCGACTTCCCAATTTCCAATTTCGGACATTTCGGATTTCAGAAATCGTATGTTTTGCAATAAGGAACACCTTATGTTCTGATATCCGATTCCCCAATTTCTGATTTGTGACATTTCAGATCTCTGAAGTTTTGTCGTTTCAAATAAAGAAATATCGAAGTTCCTATTTCTGATTTTCGACCTCCGAGTATCAGAAACCAGAAAACTTCAGTTTTGTTAAAGTCGTTTGGTGTTTCAGTCTTTATTCTGTCTGTTGGTATTTTTTCCGCGTAACTTCTTCCTCTGCTAAGTCCATCCTTATAAACTCGCTTTGCGTTATTTTTGATCGGTCTGGCTGTAAATTTATCAGAGATTTTGGCCTGTAAATTGGTATGATTTGTGGAGAAGTGATGTTATCCTGCATATTTGTATGTTAAGAAGTGAAACCCCTTTTACCTATGTATTTTTAAACCATCCAAACTTGGTTTCATGTTGTATATCGACCTGGTCTAGTGGGAAGTTGACGATGCAAGCCCTAAACAACGGTTTTTCACTAACTAGTACAATTCCTGCAAATCGTATCAATTTCGAGGGTTATTTATAACCTAAAATTTATAAATATTCATAATATATATAATGTGTTTTTAAATTGTTTATATATATTGTAAATTATATGTATTTATTTTATTTAGAGAAATCAGTTAAAAACTCATTTAAAATTTAATCATTTTAAAGAATAATAATTTTTAATTTATACAGTAAATTTTTTAAGAAACAATTTTTTCTAATTGTATTGGATTTATCTTTTTCTTGAGCATGGTATATGACGTTTATAGATTGAATAATAACAATTATTTCTATTAATAAATATGATTTTTTACCCAGATGCGGATGATGAGAGTCCCATTGGAAAGGATGGAACAGAGAGGGCTATTGTGGCAGAACCATGTTCTACTTGTCATCCCATCACATTGCCACCTATCCTGCACTCATTACGCATTAATGAAGTGGGTCTTTCTCTCTAGGTTGTCCAAGTTGGTCATTAATTGAGTTTTAATGCTGGGATCACAATTGGTTCGGTAGTCACGTCCATCATGAAGAGTGGAGCCTCCACTGCTACAACAGGTCCCATTGCTGAGTTTAGGTACAACACGATCATGATTAAAATTTCCGGTTATTATATCCTGTGATACAACAGGAACCCAAGAAGGAGACATGGAGTTGATTGGTTAAATACATGTTTTGAAAACGCTCAGGTTTTATTCTGTCTATTCATGTTCTTTCTGTGTAACTTCTTCCTCCTCCAAGTCGACAAGAAAGACTTGAGTTACGCCACGATGGCTGGAACGACTAATTCTCTTTGCCCCCTTCCATTTCCTCCTATATGAAATTAATTAGTCCCTCTTGAGGAATATCTGTCAACAAGTATCGACTTCAATGGAGGACACCATCGCTACTCAGCTAAGGAACGATTTGACCCGACGATCATTTAGTTATCTGGTTACGGTGCAATTTTGCTTGGTCAGGGATTGGAAGTGGTACATCAATATTTTATCCCCATTAATGGATGTCGTGCCTCATGTTGGTTTTAGAGTGGTCATGAGCTTTTCTCCCTCATTCCATTGGGCTATTTCTTGGCTAACTACTCGGGTTTGGATTTTGTTTATTATCTTTCTCTTGTGGTTCAGGTTGTTCCACTATGCTCTGATCTGGGGGCACTCTTGTTCTTCCTAGATTTTGTTGCAAAAACCGTCCTGTCTGCCTTTGTTGGGTTTTGTTCTGCATCCGAACCATCATACTATGTCCAAGCAGTGTGGCACGTCTCGGCGTGCTGGGAATGGTTGCGGTCGTGCGCAACAAGGGGCATGCATGACAAAGGTAGATGGTTATAATAATGATATTTCTCTGCAGGTTCGCTCTATAATAGAGGAATGGGAATCCATGCTGGTAAACATGGAACTTGCTCGTGATATTGATGGTATGAGACCCAACCACTATTGGATCATGAAATATATGATGGGATCGCTGATGGACGAAATGCTAGCCACATGGAACCATAATAGCTTGGCAATTTCACAAGCTAAGGCCAAAATGGTGGAATTAGATGTAGTCATCACCCACATAGATGTCATGGCCATCTGGAAAATATTAGCCCTGGGACTTGACTCCTTGGATGATGGAGGTAGCGGCAGTGTCTCTATGACTCCATCTGGTTCGATGAATGTTAGCCTGACTCCTACCATGGCTCCTACATCTACAGTGCCTCTTCTGATTCCGACGATGATTACCCAGCTTTCCAAACAAGTTCGTGAATCTGATGCTTCTGTGGGCAAACCAACTCTCTTATCGCTGAAGCCCAGTGTACCATCTTCAGACGAGGAACTCTTTGGGCCTTGTCCTATCATTGTGGAAATGTAGGACACACAGGACTCGACTGTCACTACCGCGGTGCTAACCCATGAGCTTGTTTCTGTTATGTTTCTGTCTATATCGCTTCCTTTTGTTTACTTCTAAGTTAATGCCTTTTTTATAAAATTTTCAAGGTCTCTTCATAAAAACTGCTTCATAGTAATTTTGTATGTAGCCCCCCATATATCACGTGGGTTATTGTGGCTCTTTTGAATATCTCTGTAATTTTTTTAAAACTTTACCTAGGTATTTATTTAAACTTTTGAATATCTCTTTTGAAAAAATGTATTTATATTATTTACATACTATTTTACTGCAACTTATGAATGGTTATTGATTCCTAATACTAATTTGTCAATTAGTATCACTTCATAGGATAGTTTTGTAACTTTATTTAATTGGAAAATGAGTTTTACCAATTTGTTCGAGTTTTGTTTGTATTTTTACTATTATTCTTGTTAGACATTTAGAAATAGTAGTCTCCCCACTTATTACATTTTGATTTTTCATAATGATGTCCATTTTTATTTTTATTAATATGTGTTTGATATGATTTGAAGGAGATTATATCTTATTGATTCTAATCACCCTTAATATATCCAAAACTATATATAGTATAAAGAGTGGTGTCCTACACTTAATTAAATAAATTTAAACATAGTTCTTTAAAAAAGTCTTAACTTATTTATGGAAATTGTGAAAGTGTTTAAACTGTTTAGGGTAAACATTTTAAATGAAAAATTACAACTATACTTAAAAAAATATTTAAGAAAAATTACCGAGTTTCTCGATTGTAATCCATTCATTCACGTCAATTGCATATTTCCTACTTAAAATGTATGTAATGTATTAGAGAAAGATGTTAAGAGACTAACGAAAAGTTGAAATTAAAGAGCGCAACTGAAACTTCAGAAATAGAAAGTATGGGAAGGTTTGGATTTGGCGTTTTAGGATTCCGCATTCCACAAAGCAAAAAGCAGAAATCAGAATGAGAAATATTTGAACTAAAAACATTTTAAAATTGTGCATTCTGCATGCCGTTGATTGGAAAGTGGACGGAAAATAAATTTGCAAAGAAAAACATTGAATCTTAGATTTTCGCGTGAGGAAACCAGATGTCGAAAAGCACGAAATGTTAAATGCGAACATGTAAATTTTGATTTCCGATTTATTCAAAGCGAAAAGCAGAAGTTGGCAAGAAAGAAATTAAAAATCGGGAATTCGACATTTCGGATTCCAGAAATCCTATGTTTTCCAATAAGGAACACCATGTGTTCTGATTTACGTTTCCCCGATTTCCAATTTTCGACATTTCGGATTTTAGAAATCCTATGTTTTCTAATAAGGAACACTCTATGTTCCGATTTCTGAAACCTTTAATCCAGGGACCAATTGCATTCTTCATCATCATAGAAACGCTTCAAACTATCGATTGATGATATCCGGACCTGATGATTTGGGATTTTAGTTTTTAAATTCATACGGATATAAATGATGTAAGTATTTAGACTTATCTGAACTTGAACGAGTTTGAAGCGGTGAAACATGACAAACTGCAAATCCAATTGTCATTGTTTGCAAAGTCAATCAATAAATATAAGACAAAAAACATTATAACTCTTTCTATTGCCATCGATAGCCAAAAACCAAAGATTTACAGAAAAAACCAAGCCCTCCCATTTCTGGGAAAATAGGCTTGTAGTTCATATTGGCAGTCTCCCTCAAAAGGAAACAAGATTGAACCAGAATGATTGGGAATTCTTCACAAGTCTCATAAAATATTCTTAAATGAAAACACAAAAAGTAACCATTAACAGTAGTAGTTTTTAAAACAAACAAAGAGTAAAACAAAGACTGAGAGAATAACATGGTCAATCAAATAATTGTTCATGAGGCTTGATATTCATGCCCAGTCTCCTGGCGAACTCAAGATGATTGTCTGAAATCCTATGCAGGATGAGCATGGTTTTGTTCTGCTGAAGAAGAATTTCGCCATGGTGCTCATCTTTTTTCACCAAAGTTTTTCCTAGGATAAAGTTTTGCAACAATTGCATCTCCAGGGATTTCTGATACAGAGATAGACTTCCTTTGGAGGTGCCAGGATCGATGAGTAAATCCTTAAATTCATTTTTTTATCTCCTCAAGCCGCAAGCAAATTCCTTCCAACTCCGCCTCTCTCTCGACATTCTAGATTTTGGCTTGCACTGACTCAAGAATCTCCCGTTTATAACGTTTTCTCTTTTCCACAATCATTTTCTGGAAACAGAGGGGCAGACTGATAAGCTTTGGCTTGCTATCCCCTAGAGGGGAAGAAACAAAGTGGGAGTTTTTACGGCAAGACATGATAAAAGGCGATACGAATATCAGCAAGAGCCAAGAAAAATAATCTTAATCAAGAAGTTGATCGCTAATGCTGTAAACAAATAACATAAACATAACAAAACATAACATTTTCATTATATTATGATATTACATTGGATGATTTCATTTAAAAACCTCACTGCTAAACTATCATTATATATAAATATATGATGAACAACATTTATATATCCGACGATGCTGCTGGAAATAAAGGTTTAAGATAAATGAAAATGGACGGGATAGATGGCATCCCAGAATTGAAAGATTTGTTGTTTGGGGGGCGTGATAATGACAATTGCTTAATGATTAAGCAATAGGATATTAGTATAGGTTTTATATGTAGTATGGTACGAAAGCAGGGGTACTCAAAAGAAGGGCTTATCCATACCATCATAAGAAGGGATCGATGAGGTGACAAATGTCAAGTCAACACACTATGAGATAACTTAAGGTTGATAAAAACTGAGGGTGACAGTCACTTATGCATTAATATGATGACGTTATAGCAGAAAGGGGCATCATTATGATGGCGTTAAGACATTTCAGTACGTTTAAGTGACGTTCCGCGTCCTCCAAGAGATGAGGGAATTATACACAGATCACATTAATCCCAAGATATAGATATACTACATCATGAGAATCCTGAACTCATAATAACATTTCATAAGACTTAGTCCATAAATAGGGCCTCCTATTGAGGCAAATATCATTTGGACCTCATTTATGGTTTTTTATGTGCATGAAAACTTGACCCGTGAGCATCATTATTTCCCCTCTGATGGATGCCGAAGAAAAAATTCTCAACATGGTGATATCAAAGGCTAGAATGGGAGGAGTTGGGAAGATAAGTTCGGAGTCCTATTGCCGATGCAGGGGATATAGTTTCTGGAGTGACGTGGGATTGGTGAATGAGAATGTTGCCAATTCTGATCCAGAGAAACAACTAAGTGGAATGCAACCAATTGCAGATATGAGAAAATATGCAAAAACTATCTGCGCCTAAACAAATAATTTAATGTTGCTACATTGTTAGTGCTTATCCAACATTTTGACTTGTAATTGGTGCTTCAGAGTTTGGAATATGAAGGAATGAGAAATTTCACATTTTTTCATTTCATCTCTTGTTTGCTACCTTGCTTGTATTATGAAAATATTGATTATTGAGGCATTTTGTTCTTTTTTAGATTGCCCAACATTGTCATTGTGTATAAAGCAGTCTTGTCTAACATCAGTATGTGAAATTATAATTTTTAATTTTGAAGAGAAATTATAGCTTTACACTTCTAGGAAGGGCTAGAACCCTTTGGAATGGGCGAGAAGGGTTCAAATTTGAACGTTGTATAGGAGGCACGAGTTCATTTGCTTATGATCGAGGCATTCAATTAATTGTATATCCATTTGACACTTTATTTCCTATTGAAGTTATCACATATACATAAAATATATTTTGATGTCTTACTTCAATTTTCTTTTCCAAAAGTTCATGAATATACAGACATTTCTTTATTTAAAAAAGACAAAAATTCCGAGATCCGAAATGTCACAAATCGGAAATTGGGGAACTTGTCATGGTTTGAAAGGCCAAAGATCCTTTATAAGTTATTCTGTAAGATCCACAAAGGACTAAGTAAAGACGAGTTAACTAACCAATATAACTAACTACTAAGTAACTTGTGTGAACATATGTCCATTACAATAAATAGGATATAGATAATCTCTCATTCAACTCAATCCTCCATATTTAGATGGAAAATGTCCTTGCTTTCATTATATTCTTCAGTAAATGTTTATATTATATTTTGATCATATTGGTAAGATGATATTGAACTGTTCAATAATTTTGAAAAAGAAACTGTATTAAAAGAAAGCTATACATTGGGAAATTTTTAACCATTACTGTGTAAAGATACTGACCATCATGGAATACTCACCCATCCTGTGGATTGTATAGATGCTTCATGTACATGTTTTTGTGAAAAATATGCTTTCATTTTCAAAATTACAACATAAACATCCACTAAACATCTACTCAATATTTTTTTTACGGCCCCCAAAACTTTCGTTTACAAGATTCGACATAGAAATAACTCCAATGTTAAGATTTCAAACAAAACTTTTGAATTCTAATGCTACTATCACAAAATTCTATGACTACGATATATAATTTTTACGATTATCAAGAAACAGACCACCATTTCGCTCTGGCCCTAAAACATTGTCAAAATGCTTGAAACTTGTATTCGATATTTGATAAAATTTACCGAACACACACACACACACACACATATCAAGTACTAAATACCAAAATAATATATACCCATAAATCCGAATACATACATACATACATATATNTCCGATTTCCGGTATCCAAAATATTGGAAATAGGAAATCGTGGATACCCCAAATAACCTTAACAAAAATTGGAATTTCCGGTTTCCGATACCCGATTTCGAAAATCAGGTTTCGGGTTTCAGAAATTGAAAATCCGAAATGTGAATTTATTTTATTTTATTTTTATTTAAAGTTCATTTAAGGAAATAAGAGTTGATCTAAATTTTTTATACGTTAATTATTTCCTTATATATAATAATTGTCCTACTTAAAAAATTTCACAGTGAGTGTCTCAGTTTCCTGAGACAGTTTAGTCTAGAACACAATTATTTCAAAATTTCTTGGATGTTTCTTGAAATAAAAGCAGATCTCTTACATTAACAAGTGGCCAGATAAAAATTATAGAGCAAACAATGAGAAGCTTCAACCACAATTTGCATTTAAATATTTTGAAGCAAGTAAGCTTTCCTCTTTTTTTCTACATTGAACAAATGGATTGTCTTGCATTCGAGAGTATCTAGAAAAAAGAGATGTAACTCTTGATATTGCAGTGAATGTAAGCCCTTGTCTATCGGTGTTTCCAATATCTATTGTAACATTTCGTAGGGTCATACCTTGGGATTTATGAATTGTTAAACCCCATGCCATATGAAGTGGTAGTTTCCTACGAGATCCCCTTGTTATAGGAGATATTGGAACACAAGTAGGATTAAAAGCATCCCATAAGGGTCCTTTGTAATAGAGGAATTCGACAACAACAAAGGATGGTAAGATAGGAGGTTGTTCATTGGAGTTGTAGGCAATGTGAATGAATTTTCCAGGTGAGTTGTTAACAAGTCCTGCTTGAACCCATAAATTAGCAGTTAACATGACTTGTTGACCAAAAGCAAGAAATACCTTTAATGGAAACTTCTCGTCATCAATGGATCAATGGGCATGTTTGTTCCTTTGTTCTGTAAAGTAATGATGTGCAATTGGCATATTAAGCTGTTTCAACATGTGTTTGTTGTGCAGTGCAACAGAGGTATTGGTGGGATACAAGTGGATAGATTGTTGAAAAGAACAGTTTTCCACATATGAAAGGCATGAGGTTGTTCTTGTCATTAGGAGTGCCTTGTCTTCAACAATTGGTGTTCCATTTCGAAGGTTTTGGCAAGACTTGGTGAAAGGCAGTTTGAGAAGGGCTATTTCCTTGTTGTCGAAAAATTGTTTCCAGCGTGATAAAAGTATCAAATGTACGCCAGAGAGCTGTTCCAACGGATGAGCCTGCATACATGGGAATGTCCTTTACAGGAGGAAATTGTCTGAAGTCACCAACAAGGATTATGGAACAGCCACCAAATGGGATTGTACAATTTGAGCTGAAATCTTGACGTAAGCGTGCATCAATTTGAGTTAACATTTTTGGTCCAATAAAGCTCATTTTATCTATGAGAATATAGCGAATATGGCAGAGTTCTTCTTGAAGTTTTGAAATGGATTGGCATTCAAGGGGGTGCATTTCACCAATGGGTATTCGAAGAGCAGAATGTATTCTAGATGCATTTATGTTAAAATCAACAACACCAGTTGGAGCAAGGAGAAGAAGTGGGGAGGCACTTTGTTCAGATGTAGTTTGCAGTGCATATTTTAAGCAAGATATGAGGAAATATTTCCTGGTGTCTACAGTACCTTGAATCACCATTTTGAGTGGTTGAGCCGATGTAGTGTTTCTAAAATGGGAAATGAAAAGATCAAAGGCTATGCGTTGTGTGGGAGACAAGGAATCAGATGAATTGGAAAACAATAGCGTGTCTTCATGTAGTTGGGTGGACAAGCGATATAGGTCAATGAATGATGTTGATGTTTGATGCAAGTCGATGGTTATATTTTAATGTGTCCAATTGTGATTTTTTTAAAATCACGATGTCTAAGCATTTCAAGGTCATCAATTTGGATGTTGTTTCATGGTCACATTTGATAGAGAAGTTCCCATTCATCCATGGTATGGGACAACGAAAAGGTAATAACATCAGAGTTTGAATCATTGGATAGATTTGTAGAGGGTTCTTCTTGTGCACGTTCAACATGCCACACAAAATATGTGCCTTTAATGTGATGCCAATGAGAAATAATTTCAGAAGTTGTTGTTCCAATATCTTGAGGGATGGAATGAAAAGGTTTGTATAGAAGAAGTTCGCTCCAACAAAACGGTTCAAAAGATGAAGAATCAAAGGGAGGAATGGAAATGAATTGTGGATAGACTCTAACAATATTGTGATGCAAGTTTTGTTTCCATGGATTTTTTTTCCTATTAGGAGAGAAAGACCAAGAACGAGCAGCTTCTGAGTAGGGTTAGATGTTCAAGAGCAAGGGGTATTTGCATGTATTTAAATATGAAGGGGAGGGGGGGGGTTGGAGGGGTGTTATTAGTGTCATTAGAAACATAGTGGAAGACAATTTGACTGACATTCAAGGAAAATAAGTGACGGCTACAAAGTACAATAGGAAGTTTTTGTAGCATGTGACACGTCTCTTGTGCACTAATGTATCGTTCTGTAGCTGTTTGTGCAAGCAATTGTTTGATTGGATTTAGAATGAGGCCTTCACTTGGTGCTGCATGTGCAAGGCGAGAGAGAATTGCATGGTAGCTTTCTGATTTTGGATCTACTTTTGATGCATACTTTGAAATGTATTTTAGGATAGCATGTCTAGAAAGAATAGGTTGGCTATCAACATTAGCCCTCCATATTGAAAGCATGGTATGGTTATGAATATTCAAAAGGGAATCATTTCTTGTAGGATTGTATGTTTTACATCCATTTGGATCAATGAATAATGAAGAAGTAGCTTGTATGTCATATGGAAAACCATAGAAACATTGAACATATGTTCCTTTTTTGCGAAGGCAAGTTGATTTTGAACATCTGGTGTGCCTTTGAACAAAATTTACAAGTTCTTCATAGTCAACTAAGTAGTTTGATGCAAATATGGATGGTGATGCAAGACTGCATGGATAATTTGTAGTATAATGGTGTAACCCAGATGTTGACAAGTGGGGATTACGAGGATTCCAAACTGTAACATATGTGTCGAATTTTTTTTGCAGCTTCAACTGCAAGAACATATTCCCATTTTAAGGTGTCCATATTTGGTGCATCTGCCAACCAAATTAAACCATGAATGTGTGTGGATAATATATGCTTCCATTCATACCTATATGGGAGGAAAAGGAATATATTAGAAATGAATTGTATAAAGTGAGAAATACAAAGAGAAAAATAAGAAGGAAGAGATGGTAGAATATGTGCACCAAGAATCCATTATATGAAAACCTTTTTCAAGCACCTCTTGAAGAAATGTTTTGAATCTATTGTGCATGTATTGTGATGTAATATGTGGATTTGATATGATGTTGTGAACCTTCCATTGGTAGTCTTGAGATAAACTGGTAGGACATCCAATAGGCATTAGAGCATGCAAATCTGGCCATTTTGTGTCAGCTGCACTAAGGGTAAAGAAGAATGTTGGTGTACCTTGTTGATTGATCATATTTGTCAGTTCAACTCTACTTTTTCTCCAATATGAGCATGTTCCACGTAATGAAGACCCAAACCTTGCGATCCGCTCACCAATTTTCCAACTAGGCATGTCTTACAATTGGTTAACAAGCTCAAGTATTATCGGAGGTAGTGTATCTTCAAGATTACTTTTGACAAAAATAGAGGCAATAGCATTACTTTGATGATGCATAATTAGATTGTATATGTAGTACCATAAGTGAGGATGTTGGCTAAATCTGTTGTCATGATAGTGAATTAGGTGAAGTGCATATTCATGCATATCAACCTCATGAATGTGTGGTTGTTTAAGCATTGTTGCACCTGTGGGGAACAAAGTTGGAAAAGCCATGGAAAAAAGGCCTTCTGTGTTGTACTCATTGATAGGGGAAATGCCTATAGGGGCCCAATCAATGGAAGGTGGTAGTGGGATATTTGGTATGTGTAATAACTGTCTAATTTCTTCAAATCAGTTCTAGCATTAGTTTGTGTTGAAATAAATGAGGAGGATTCTAATTCATAGGGTTCAAATGAATTTGGTGGTTGAGCTGTAGAGGACAAGCTTTGCTGATGAGATAATGTAGCATTGCTATTAACATGTGGAATACAAGGTGAAATTTCTGTTGAAACAAGAGGCAAAGAAGCTAATGCAATTGGGTTTACCTGTACATCCTTGTAGTATGGGTAGTTTGTCATTTTGTATTGAAGGGAAGCAATAACATGTGTTCGAATAACAAACAGTTCATATGGATTGTTTGTAGATTTTCATTTGCGAACAATAGGGATGTCAAATTCTGATATTAAATGGGGTAGGTATTTGGAAATATTGGAAATGTCTTGGGGGAAGCAAATAGTATGTCCATAATATTTATATTGACCACCATGAGCATGTGTAACTTGTAAGATTGGGTTAGGATGAGTAATGCGCGATTCTTCAACTTGTGTAAGTAGTGCAAGGACATGTGGTTGGATTCCTGGGTCCATATTGTTTTTCAATGAAAAGCTATGGCCTTTCCATTCTAGAATACAACAAGAACAAGTGTATGCATCATGGAACTTTTTTGTTACAATACTAGGGTAAAATTCTTTGCAAATCGAGCATATATGCATATCATCTAGGTGGTCCATTTTTTTACGAAATCATTGACGTGCATCACTGAGGTGGGTGTTCGATGGATTTAGCATAGGTGATGGAAGTGAAGCTCTATCGAAAGGTTTGGGAAGAGAAATTGAAGAAGACATATCCACAGGTAGATGAGCAGCTCTGTAAAGAAGACGTTGTTTCTTTTTGTTTTTATCTCTGTTCTGTGCATATACAACTCTTCTTCGTGCATTCACTTGCTCATTGTCATGAGTTGGAATAATGCCTACAAGGAAATCATAAAGTTGTTAAATACTTGGAAGCTTTGATTGCTGGCAGCGACACACTTTCTATATGTATTAACTTCAAAGTATATCGATATAAATCAGAAGAGAAAAAGCAAATGTTGACTGATTGCATATTGGGAACTAAGAATGTACCTTAAAATAATATTGATGGAATCATTTTTTTTCAAGTCCTACCTTGATAATTGTAAGAAAGCAACATAATTTTTGTTATGTACAAAAGAATGAAAACTTGTGCTAAGGAACAAGAGAAGAAAGTTGTTAGTTTAATAAATAAACACAATATCAAATTAGTATTGTATTCAAAATTTACCATATAGGTTGCATCAACAATTTAGGTAAAAAATGTTAAGTGATAGCTTGTAGAGTGGAAGTATCAGACTGCAAAATAGAAGTGCTATAAGGGAGTTAAAAAAATACCATGATATGTTGAACTATGAAATAAGGAATTAAAATAGACAATTGAAAGCATTCATTACAGACAATAAAGAATATGCTTGTGTATTAGGTTGAAAAAACCTATATATTTATGTATCCGGTGAAGTTTCCGATTATGTATTTTCAACCATGACAATTACAACTTTTAGGCATGCAATTCTGCAGAACGTCTATGTTCTAACTGAAAGAGTAAGAAGTAATTGTTTGTTGTAGATCCTCTAGACTATTTCAAAAAATGATGTTGATTTAGTTGAGAGAAGAAACATGTCTTTTGCAGATTCCCATGAGTTGGTTTCCAGCATCATCAAAAGCTATCACACTATGAAGGTATTCAGTGACATCTTCCAAGTCAACCTTTAGTATGTATTGGTAGTCAGATTCGGGAAACTCCCCATCACATTTACCACAATGCCAAATGTCTCCAACTTGTCGGCAATCTTTTTCATGCATTGTATACCATCAACAAAAAGAGGGCATGCAAGGAAATGGAAGTCATCCATGTTAACATTTGTGATGGTTGCAACAAGAGAGTACCAAACAAGTTTTTCAGATGGTTGAAGAGTTTATAGTTCATTGATGGTAATGATTTTACGAGGGGCAGAATTAGAGCCCAGTGAATTTTCGGCTCAAAGAGGGTGATGTTGAATGAAATCCATTGTTATGAAACAATTTCTGGAGAACTGAATTTTGTTCAATATTTGGGTTTATAGAAATAGTAGTGTTGGAGATAGTGCCAACTGGTTTTCCATTAAAATTTGTAACATGACTACCTTTGATTGCTATAGCTGGAGGCGTAGGTAAACCGCAAAGGATGGCAAGCTCGACTCCTTGAATTTTGTAATGCTCTCCCCAAAGTGTTATGTCAATACTATAGCCTGACATGTCATAGATTCCAATGGTCCGCCTAACAGTTTCAACACCATCCCATTTTCGTATCGTGGATGTAGGTGAAATTGAAATGACAAGTCCAATAAGGTCAACCATGGAATTTACCGGTATAGTTTGAATGTCCTTAATATTTTTAAAGTTAAAGCAATATAAAGGTATTAAGGGGTATTCCTCTAAGCATGGTTGGATGGTTGAGGAGGAACCTATGAAAATTTCATTATGGCTTTTCAAATGGTTGAAAATTGGATTGGATGCTTTGACTATTCCATTTGATACTGTGTACACTATTCCTATTTGTATTTGGTCATACAAAGAGAGTTCCAATTCATTGAATGCAGATATATGTATTTCATCGTGTGAAGCATTAACAAGGTCAAATCCAAACACTTTTCCAGACTCTCGTTGGTTGCCATATTCATGTATGTTTTTCTTGGCAGTAACTCGACCTTGAATGTTCCAAACTCTGCTAGAAGAGGAGAGTGATGTGAATGGGATAGTCGATCCAGCGAAGCCAAAGTTTTCATTTATTGAGTTAGGGTTGACTGGAACAGAGGAAATATTCTCTGAGGGAGAAGGTACAGGTAAGTGGTAAGGTGCAGGATCTCCAATAATTGCTGCATCCACTGTGGCAACCTCAAGTGCATGCAATGCAATAGTCCTATGAGAAGATGTATGTTAGATTTCAATGGGAGAGAAAAACATTGGATGCATGAATAGTGTGAAATTGATTAAGTGAGAAAAAAAGAACGATGAAATTAAACGTATGTTACATTATGTACAATGTTGCGTGTACATTGGGTAACTTTGGTTATAGTTCTTTCATTTAGTTTTCCATTTTCTGCACGACGACTATATATAACTGGAAGCAATAGCTCATGCTTGTGAAATCCGTTTGAGATAGAGATTCAGAACTGAATAGATGATGAGTTGAGTGAGTTCACTTGGTTTAATCATGAGACCTATACCAATGGGAAAAGGTTAACAACACCATGTAGAAATAGTGAAATATAATATTTAGTTAGTATAGGCTCCATAACGCGATGGTTATTTTTTCCCTTGGAATGAAACATGGCATGAACAAAAATAAATAAATTTCAATGTAACATATTCATGTGACCAGACTAACATATTCTTCGCATTGACATATTTCATTATTCTGGTTGTTGTTATTGATTATCTGTTATAAATATTAAATGTGGACTGTGACAAACATAGAAGCACGCTTTCTGGGCCAAGGTTTGCATCTATTTGAAATAAAAATGTATCGAAATTGCGCATTTTGCATGGCGTTCTTCGGAAAGTGGACGAAAATAAATTAAAAAAAAACATTAAAGCTCGTATTTTCACGTGAGGAAACCGGAAGTTGGAAAGTGCGAAATGCCAAATGCGAACATGTAAATTCCGATTCCCTATTTCCGATTTATTCAAAGCAAATAGCGGAAGTCGGCAAGAAAAAAATTAAAAATCCACAATCCAACATTTCAGAATCCGGAAATACTATGTTTTACAATAAGGAAGACCTTATGTTCCGATTTTTGATTCCCCGATTTCCGACTTCCGACATTTCGGATTCTGGAAATCCTATGTTTTCCAATAAGGAACACCTTATGTTTGGATTTCCAATTCCCTGATTTACAATTTCCAACATTTCGGATTCCAGAAATCCTATGTCCTATGTTTTCTAATAAGGAACACCCAATGTTCCAATTCCGATTCCCTAATTTCCAATTTGCGACATTTAAGATCTTAGAAGTTTTGTGTTTTCAAATCAATAAATGTCGAAGTTCATATTTCCAATTTTCGACCTCCTAGTATTGGAAGCCGGAAAACTTCGGTTTTGTTAAAGTTGTTTGGTGTTTTAGGATTTATTCTATCTGTTCGTATTCTTTTCTCATAAATTCTTCCTCTGCTAAGTCCATCCTTATTTTAAACTCGCTCTGCGTTCTTTTTTATCGGTCTGCCTCTAAATTTGGTTGACATTTTGGCCTCTAAATTGGTACAATTTGTGGAAACTGATGTTAGCTTGCATATTTGTATGTTAAGAAATGAAACCCCTTTTACCTATGTCTTTTTCAATTATCCAAACTTGGTTTCATGCTATATATTGACCTGGTCAAGTGGGAAGTTGACGATGCAATCCCTAAACAAGGGTTTTTCACTAACCAATACATAGAATAAGTATTACACCATTATGAAGCCACATAACCAATACAAGTCTCAGTCCTTTTGTAACAGAGCAAGAGTTAGAGTGAATTAAAACATAGAAAGGGTGTTTCACCATCTCATAAGCAACATTTTCATTTAGACAAAAAAGTGATACCTATCATTTTATTGACAGAGCATGACATAACCAATACAAGTCACAATCTTTTTGCAACAGAGCAAGAGTCACATTCAATGAGCAACGATGTTTCACCATCTCATAAGCAGATTGAATAATATTCAAAACAATTAAGAATAACTAAGGAATACATGCAAATTTAACAAGGTGAGAAATCCTCTGATGGAAACTCTCTAGTGTAAATGAAACACAACAAAATCAATATAAGAAAGCAAAGGAAAATAATAAGAAATAGTGGTTACCTAAAGGCCTGTTTATATGTGCAAAGAAAACGCAGTGCACCAACAAATGTGTTAAATCAAGTATTGCAAGAAGATCTTGGAGATCATAATAAGGTGAGCAAAAATGAAGATATAGGTCCATGTCTAAATAAAATGACAAACTTTCTTGCATTAAGAGCAACAATGCATTGATGAAGCATTAATGTGGATGAAGGGACATGGGAAAAGTGTATTCCATCAACTGAAACAACACTGAAATGAAACCATGACCAAATTGACCCCATAAACTGAGAGCCTAAAGGCAGAAAAGCCTTGGAGAAAATCTTAGCCTAAACCCATATGAACTCATGGATTGAACATTTCACTAAATCTTGGCAAGGGATATGTCGAATCGAGAGAAATGAACTGTAGTGAAGGACAATGAAACCCTGTATTTTTTTTTTTCCAGTATAGGTCGTTTAGGACAACAGATAGAAGTGTAGTGAAAACACGCAAGCCACCTGTCGAAAAAACACGGTAAACACCAACTGGGAAGAAGGATCCACAACTGAAAATCAATTCATTGAGTCCATCAATCCATTCATGCATAGCACCAGTCGTAACATAGAGGACACATGTGTTCTGTGCAAGAGAAGTTCCAAAATCGAGATTGCAGAGTCAGGGACCCAACTGAAGTGCATTAAAAAAACAAAAAATGATCAACATACATGCATGAAAAAAAGGTAAGGATAATCAATCAATCATGCGCAACAACAGCTGTAACAAACGACCATTTGTTCAGCATGGGAATGATTTCCTTTGAGTGGACATGTTTGACAGGGAAAACGAGACACAACACCTGTCCAGTATCCATTCACTAAGCTGATGCGACACGTGCCCGAATGTTAATGGCTAAGGAGACGAGGAATCTTTTGAGACTGCGTCTCCATTGTGAAAACACCTACGATGTAATTACCCTTTCTAATTTGTTGTAATTTAAAGTTGCAAAAGGAAATATATCTATTTGATTTCTTGTATTTTAATTGACTTCATCCCACTCACACATCACACCAACACCAAAACTTAAAAAAAAAAACATATACAAGGTATATTTCAAACCAACACCAAAACCTCAAAAAAATACATATACAAGGTATCTTTACTTTTTCCCACTTGTTGGGGCTAACTAGAAAGCATTGAATACACCTCATGTAGATTTTATTTCTCTTTCTCATTTGATATGATTAAAGTTGCAAAAGGAAGTTCAATGGATTTCCTTTCACTCAAGCATTAATGCTCACTAGGTGATGATCCAAATTAATTCTTGCTTGCAGGTTAAGTTTTATGAGAGAAATTATATTTCTTTATATGTGAAGTCTTTCGATAACCCTTAGGCTTGATCTTGGGTGCTGTCAATTTAACTTAAGATCTATTTTTATATATTTTCTCTATTGTTTTCGGTGGACAGGGTGTAAACCCATGGTAAGAAACTTGTTGATGGATAAGCCTTTCAGTTCATGAATGAAAATTTTAAAGTAACATTTGAATCCCCATAATTCGTTGTTTCTGAAAATAATAGGGTGGATTTATAAAAAGTCGATGCTTGAGAACTTAGTATTTAAAATCTTTATGAGTCTATTAATATTATGGTTTTAGCTATGGTTGTGTTCTCTGAGATAATTCTTCAGCAGTTGTGTTATTTTGTTTTGTAAAAAAATTGTATTATTTACTCAGGTAATAGCTATGTTCTGTTTTTACCAAAATCCTTATTGTTTATTGGAGTTATGTTATAATTAGAAGGTTTCAAACCAAATACTGAATTTGAGTTTCTAATTTTTTTTAGTTATTTATATATATTTAATATGATTTGAACATGGGGATTACGGCAGGAGTCGGGAATAACATCCCTTCCCCATTGGGTCATAGTTATGCACAATAGTTTTCCCCTAAGTGGAATCTTTTTCTGTATATTTGACATTTTGAGGGTAATCGTAACATTTTTTCAAATCATAATTGTACTATAACTAGTCCTGTGTGTTTTCTATATTACTTTTATTAAACATAAGTTGAGTAAATCTTTTTTCTACTTAAAGATTATTTAAAGGAATTATGAAGCCAAATCAAACTGGATAATCTTGTTTAAACTCTAACCTTATAAAAGAGAAATGAGAAATTCCTCTGGTTGTGATAAATGAAGAGTAATGCTCTTAAACATAACTACCACAATCTCTATTTAATTTGGCACAAAAGATACCTTATAAAGTAAAAAAAAGAGTACCATTGTCCTCCTTTTGAAATAGATAATATAGGTTTATTTTATGAAAGAAAAAAGGAAATCCTCAATATCATTTCTAGTTCTATAGGATTAGTCATAAAAAAATTTCTGATCAACATAAATTACAAACGAATCTCCTCCAAGTTTATCTGTGTGTGCAATTACAAAAAAAGGGACTAATAATTTCCAAACAAGAAAATGAACACTTGCAAAATTTAACTTGTCTACACATTCATCCAACTTGCTAGAGAACCAACCTCTTCCACCCAACCTTAGATCCTACAACAATTCTTACCCTCTCAACTATTGCAGAGACCACCCCCGATCCAAACCAATATTACTAAGGATTAAAACTTGGGGTCGATTATGCTATATAAATATTTGATAAGTAGAATTTCCAATAGGATCACTTTAATCAGCTCTGTGGCTCCTGCAGTTTTTCTCTCTTTTTCCAATCCAACATTTCACATCCTGAGCCCAATGTCTCTGGGAAAAATACTAAGTGCTCATTGGGATAGTCGGATTGGCACATGCACTGTGGAAATGAGTAGACATACTTCCTGCAATATCCCTTATATACTATTCATTCTTAACTTGTTATTTCGATTTTACGGAAAGGGTTTGTCTCTCTTTTCTTGGACATAAATTATTTTTTTACGTGTTTTATCTCAAAAGTAAAGAGAAACCTCTCCCTTCTACTTCCTCTTCTTAGTTTCATTTTTTTGGAAGGTAGTTAGGGTTCATTTTAGTTGCTCACATTTCTTGAAATTAATAAGTACTATTTTTTCCTTAATTAAATTTATTTTTTTAAATATTAATCACTCATACAAGTTGTAATACCCTAGTAAGCTTGGTCTATGTTTTAAAAAGCATTCCCATTGCAAGTTGGTGAGAAAAATAAAACATTATAAATTAAATATTGATTTTAGTCACATAGTAGTATCACACATAGGTCAAAGTCTTCCTTACTTATATCAAAACATAATCAAGTCTTCTAGTTTATCAAAATATAATCAAGTCTAGTGACTTATTAAACTAGGGGTAAGGTCTCAGGACATTGCATCCCACCCCCCTTAAAGTAACACGATCCGGTGTTAACCAACTCAACTTATTTTGGAAAGGGTAGGCTTCTTTTGTAGCCTCCTCCCTTTCCCAAGTAGCCTCTTTAGGTACGAAGTTCCTCCATTTCACCTTCACTTGAGTAATAACTCTGTTCATGAGTCAATTTTCCCTCTACTCCAATATACATTGTGGTTCTGGCAGGAATTTTCCTTATGGTTCCACCTGCAATAAATTCTAGTCAATGACATGCTTTGGATCATAAATATACCTTTTTAAAAGAGACATGTGGAATACATTATGAACTTTAATGTGAGTTGCTAAAGCAAGTTGGTAAGCCACATGGCCTATTCTTTCTAATATTTCAAATGGTCCATAATATATTGGGGATAACTTGTTGCATTTTCCCAATCTGAGAGTAGCTCTCTTTTCCTTAACTTTCATACACGCATGATATCCCACCTGATATTCTTTATATTTGCGGTTTTTATCTACACAACTTCTTTGTTGATCCTATTCCTCTTTCAAAATTTTTTCTACCTTTTCCACTAACTGTTCTAATCGCTTTAGAAGTCTTGGCCCCAACATCAACCTGTCTACTAGGAATCCTGCATGAATAGTGTCCTGTATTTCCTACCATACAAGACTTCAAAAGGGTACATTTTTGTGGAGGCCTGATATCCATCGTTGTAAGCAAATTCATCTAGGTTCATATAGTCTTCACATTGTGATGGATTCTGCATAATGTACATTCTTAACATATCTTTGAGAATCTAGTTAGTGTGTTCTGTCTTTCCATCAATTTATGGATGATAGGAGGTATTGAAGTTTAATCGAGTGTTTAAATTAGTGAACAAAGTTTTCCAAAAATTACCCATAAACTTAGAATCTTTATATGATATGATTTCCTTTGGAATTCCATGTATCCTGAAAATTTCCTTCAAAAATATTTTAGCTACGCTAACAAATTTATAGGTTCACTTGACTGTAATGAAATGCACAAATTTTGATAAATTATATACAACCATCATTATTGAATCATTTTTTCTTCTACTCTTAGGAAGACCTGTAATAAAATCCATGTTGAATACCTTGCATTTCCATTCTAGAACAGGTATGGGTTAAAGCAAATGAACATGGTGTTGGTGTTCGATTTTGATTAGTTGACATTCTTGACATCTTGCTATGAAATCTACTACATTCATTTTCATTTTGGGCAAAAAATAATGTTTTTTAATTATTGTTATCATTTTTTGTTATCCAAGATGCCCCAAATATGGTTTCTTGTGAATTATGTTAAATATAATATCTAATATTTGTCGTTTCAGGAATATACAACTTGTTTTTACACCATAAACACCCTTTTTCATCAAAGGTAAATTTTTTGTTGTTTTCCAAGTATGCTTGTCTGCATTTTTTTGTTGATTTCTGTATAAAATTGGTCTTTTTCTAATGCTTCCCTAATATATGTATTTAAGTTTCCCTCAATTTTACTCACTGGAATTTCATATGGTAGATGCACTCACCTACTCAAGCCATCTGCAACTTTATTCTCCTTTCTTTTTATATGTCTGGCCTCAAAGTCATATTCACTAAGTCAATCCAATGTGTTTGTCGAGCATTTAAGTTAGGTTGTTCAAAAAGGTATTTCAAGCCCATACTGTTAGTCTACAAAAAAAAATCTTCTCCATAAGATAGTGCGTCCACATCCTTAGTGCATGTATAATTGCAGCTAGTTCTAAGTAATGTGTGGTGTAACTACACTCGTGGTCCTTAAGTTTTCGTGATTCATATGCAATCACATGGTCACTTTGCAAGAGGAAACCTCCAAGTCCTTCCTTGCACGCATCCATGTAGACTACAAAGTTTCCATTTGGATCTGCAATATTTAGTATGGGTGTGTTAGTCAATAGTTCCTTTATCTTTTGAAAGTTTTCTTCACACTTATCACTCCAGATAAACTTCTTTTCCTTCTTTTGTAAGGAAGTGATTGGACAAGATATCCGAGAGAAATTTTCTATGAATTTCATGTAGTAACTTGTTAAACCCATAAAGGATCGTACATCTAAAACATTCTTAGGGGTGGGACAATCCATGCTTTCGTTTTATTTCTCTGGGTCTACTGCTATACCTTTGTCAGATATGATATATCTGAGGTAGTGGATTTTCATTTTGTAAAAATCACACTTAGAGAACTTAGCATACAGTTGATGTTCTCACAAGGTTTGTAGCATTACTCTTAAGTGCTTCTCATGTTATTTCTCATTTTTGGAGTAAATCAAAATGTCATTAATGAAAATAAGGACAAATTTGTGCATATATTGGTTGAAAACATTGTTCATTAAGCACATAAAGATTGTAGTTGCATGGGTTAAGCTAAAGGGAATTACCACAGATTCATAGTGGCCATATCTAGTCTTGAAGGCAGTATTACAAATATTTTGTTCACAGATTCTCACTTAGTGATACCCAGATTTCAGATTGATCTTGGAGAAGATCTTAGCTCCCCCGACTTGATCAAACAAGTCATCAATTCTTGGAAATAGATATCTATTTTTAATAGTCAACTTATTAAGTTGGAGATAATAAATGTACATCCCATATTACCATCTTTATTTTGAACAAATAGGATAGGTTTTCCCCAAGGTGTACACTTGGCCTGATGTATCCCTTTTCAATTAAATCTTGCAACTAAACTTTGAGTTCTAGTTAGTTCAGGAGTACTCATTCAATTGGGTGCCTTAGAAACCAACACAACACCCAGTACTAGGTCTATAAAAATTATCATGTCTCTCTTAGGTGGTAGTCGAGGTATTTCATCGGGAAATGCATCGCTATACTCAGTTAAAATTGGAAATATTCACAACATAAAGCTTACAACATTTCCCTACACTTCTTTTAAGTTGTAAAGATAACATTTTCAAACATAATTTCTTATAGGTATGCCCCTTATTGAGCTGGGATTTCACTGATCATCAATGCATGTGAAAGTATTCTCTAAACAATTTAAAATTACTTGATGTTTCTCTATCCAATCCATTCCAATTAGGATAGTGTAGGAAACCAAGGGTAAGACACTCAAGTTTTTTGTAGTTTCTAGGCCATTTAAGTTTAACGAAAATTCTTTTATCAGTTCATAAATTGTGTGGTCCAAGGATCATGGATAGTGGGAGACCAAACAAACCCTTCCTCAGACAGCTACAGGGGCCCACCCTATTGTGCATTACGAGGTGAGTCTAACTCATGTATACAAACTTTAATGGAAAATACAATTCTTTGATTCTTTGAAATGCTTTTGTTATGTTTGCTTCCTATCAAAGAATGCACTAAAATTTGTTAAAGAAATGTAATTGCGAAAGATATTCTATTTTGTGTTATTATTATTATTCCTCTCTTCGGAGATGTTTTTCATGCAATTAGGGATGTCATTGATGTATTTGGTCATGTAAAGTATTGAGGTAAAACCTATGTTGTAAGTCGAGTCGGTAGTACCCACAAAAGTATTATTAAAATGTATTTTTGAGTCTTGTAAGGAAATTCGGCCTTGGAAGTGAGAAGAAGTTGGCCATGTTGGGTTATTAGGATTCTCATTTGATGTGTTTAAATAGGTGAGTTTCCTCCCTCATTTGGACAGACTTCTCACTCAAGCAGTTGTGCAAGAGAGAGAGAGAGAGAGAGAGAGAGAGAGAGAGAGAGAGAGAGAGAGAGGGAGAGAGAGAGAGATAGAGGGG
>LPNX010236596.1:296518-342425 GCA_001517045.1 Pseudotsuga menziesii
AGGGGGTGAGAGAGAGAGAGAGAGAGAAACAATATTATTAGGAGAGGAAGATTCTAGTTTTGTTCTTGGGTTCTTACACTGTACTTGCTTGAATTCTATATCGAGGAAGTTTTGCTGGGTTTTCTCCCCCATGAGGGTTTCCTAGGATAAATCTTTGTGTTCTTTTATGTCGTTGTGCTTGTCTTTCTTTCAATGATCCTTTTGCATATGGTTATGATGTTATGATGCTAGATGTTTTTATATCTTGTATAACCATTAAAATATTAACATGGTATCACAACCACCCTGAAAGAAGTCTTTGTGCAGTCGAAATACTGCTACAACTGCAGCTACTGGAGATTAGGCTTTCATGCTTGAAAACCCTTGAAGGAAAAATATGGTCATATCGACATTTTCTCTATAAATAAAGTTTGGTGAAGGCTCTGGATATGAAACTTGGTCATTCCGAATATGAAGTGTGGATGTACCTTGTGTGTGAGTTTCAGCCTCATATTCACTTTACTTCAGGATATATGATTCCTCCAAAAAAGGGTTCCATCCTCTTCTAGAATCCACTCTTAAACATGTGACCTAGGGAGAATCACTATATCGAGGGATAGGAAGATTAAAATCAAATTTAGTAAGATGTGGCAGATAGGGATCATACTTTAGTTTCTATGGTGCAAGTTTCAAACCTCGAAGTTGAAACAATGACATGTGGAAGTTCGTACAAGTTCTCTATACAGAACCAGTCCAAAAATAGGTCATCTTGAGAAACTTAACATAAGTTCCTCTTGGTGAATCCAATATTTCTCTATGTGGGGATGGAAAGAAGACAAGTAAGGATATCTCAAGATGAAGTTGCAGACCTTGAGGAGTAGGAATTTTAGAGATACATCCGAATTAAGACCGAAGAAGAAATTGAAGAAAATAAGGATTTTTGTTTTGAGCACTTCCCTCCATAGACCATCCATATTTCCCTAAGAGGTTGCATATTTATATGGAGAGAGTTTTGAATTCTATGTCTTTTCAGTTTTTGACCTAAAACTACTACCGAGAAAACCAGGGCATCAAATATTTTCCAATTCAATCCACAGTTTTGGTAAAAGGAGTATGTCGCTCAACTTCCTTGAGGAGGCACATATTTCTACACAATCAGATCTGAAATTCACTTAAGTTGAAAAATCAGGGTTTCTCTATCAAACCCTAGGTCCACCAAATGCAGTCTTTCATAAAAGCATTGAAGAAAGAATCCAATTGAAACACTCTCACTGGTAAGTTCTATGGTCTCTATTTCCATTTGAGGTTCTCACTTTATCATGATGATAAATAGTACCGAGCTTAAGGACAAGCTTGAAGAAGATGAGAACTTCTGGGCATGGAAGTATAAAGTGCTTCTCATGCAGAAGAGCATGACTTGGAAGACTATGTCAAAGGAGAAGTTGCATATCCGTAGGGAGATGAGGACAAATCTAAGCATAAGAAGAACTTGGTCAAAGCCAAGAGGATTATTTCCATCTCCATCAAAGACCATTTGATATCACATGTGGGTGATTCCATGGAGGTGGGTAAAACTTTTTGGCCAAATTTGGCGATGAAAACCTTATTTTTCACTCATGTACTAGATAGAAGCCATCGAAACGCATATATTCCATGTGAATTTTGACTTGCAGTAAAAAAACAAATTGTCTAATATTATGTTGGCATCCCAATGATAATTTTGAAGAAGTTAATAAGTGGCTCTTGTCCCACCCCAATAATTCAATCTTACATTAATAATTTAAAATATATATATATATGAGCATGATATACACAAAATACACTGTGGTCTGCATTTTTTTTGTTAATTTATTTCACAATATACAATTATTTATTATTTTTCGAAAGTGACCACATCTGATTTCAACATCATTTTATACACATGTGTGTCCATCTCAGTTTTTTTCACTGTTTTCAAAAGTTGAAAAAATAAAGATACCCATTTAAAGAGGACGCGCCGATGTGTGGGCTGTGCATTTTTAAGAAATTTTTGGATGTGAATTTTTTCCCTGCAGATTTTTCTTTGAGTTGCTTCGAAGTTATTGTCAGGTTTTCTAAGTGTAAGTTTTAGAACGAATTAAACAAAAAAACCCATATGAATTCCAAAATGCATGCATGATACCTCAATGGATAGAGGATTCGGTGATGAATCTATCGGTATAAAATCCATCTAGTTATGTGCCATGAATGGCAGGGTCTACACCCTTTGAAGACACAAAGAAATATTGATTTTCCTGTAAGAGGGATGATTCTCTATTTTTTAGGCCCTCGATCGAGGTATTCGAATCCCTTGACCGAGGTTTTAACAGTAGCTCGATCGAGGGTTTATTAAACCCTCAATTGAGGGTCACCCTCGATCAAGCTATTGTTAAAACCTCGATCGAGGTAATTTTTTTTGCACAGGGACCTCGATCGAGGTTTTCTTAAACCCTCGATTGAGCTTCTGCTAAACCCTTGATCGAGGTGTTAAGACCTTGATCAAGGCTTTAAAAATTGCTCGATCGAGGTATGTTTTTGTGTTTTTTCCAAAAGCGCCTTTCCAAAAAGTGTAACCCAGATCCATGGATGTACCCATGTATCCTCCTTGAAGACTCCCAAGGAGATTTTTGATGTATTGAATAGCTTATATGAAGAAAATAATATCAACATGAATATGACCTTGAGAAGTAAGCTCAAGGGTATGAATATGCAGAGGTCAGAAATCATTCAATCTTATTTCACAAGGGTATCCCAAATCAAGGAGAAACTAGAAGCTATTGGATACAATGTCAAAGAAATGAAAGTGGAAATGACTACATTCAATGGTATCCCAAGATCATGGGAATAATCTATTCAATAAATTTGTTCTAGAATTAAGGTAATCTATCGGAGGAATGCACATAAGAAGAAGCTCGATTAGTAGCAAGAGAAGAAAAGCTAGGTGATAATGACAATCATACCTAATAGCTCATGCCACTAAAGATGATGAACCAACCAAGAAGAGAACAAAGGAATATTCCTCAAGTGACAAGGAATATGTACTTTGATCCAGAAGGATTCAACCCATGATGAAGAAGAACCTCTTATCCATCTTAGCATTAGATAATAGGGGATGTAGTTGTGATTGATGAAGAAGAAGGGACACTCATATATATGATGCATAAGACTTGCTCAACATTGTCGATCATGAGGAAGAAAATCCCAAGCCCTCAGAATCAGATGATGGAGGAAAGGACATAGTCAGAGACTCCATTAATTCTTGCAAGGAGACAAAGATCAAGAAGGAGTCCACCAAACAAACAAAGATAAGTTCTTAAATTGACATTTATTGTATATGTAGTTACTTAGATAATATTGTTAACATATTTATATTACTAGACTTAGAAAATGTATTATGCATGTCATAATTTTTGCATTCATGAACAATATACTACTTATATGCATGTAATGGGTAAGTAGCCTATGGTGCTATACAACATTCCACTGCTACTTATCTAGAATGAAACATCTTTGCTGACATATTGGGAGTAGTGCACACTCTTAATAATGTTCTGGTAGAGATGGAAGGCATCTAGGAAGGAATCTAGATAGGTATGTGACCAAGAAGTCATTGTATGGATGAATGTTATATTGGCTAAAATAGTTGCATGAATGTGTAGCATATGTCTTTATGCATTAGAATTTGTCACTATTAATATGTTTTGGATATTATGAAATGTTTCTAATCATGCAACTGAATTTGACATGTAGGAAATATCACGTGCAAAATAAGAATGACGAGTCTTGAAGAACAAGTGATGGCGATTCATCCATAACACTAAAAACAAATTTACTCAGATAAAGCACATGAAGAAGAGCCCGAAGTTCCCAGATTTAGAGGCACATTTATAGAATAGGGGAATTCATAAGAACATGATGACTATGCACACATACAAGAGAATATCATCTTGGACACGAGAAAAGCAATCCAAGATGAAGAGAGATCCTTCCAGCTATAAAGAAGCAGTCTAGAAGAAAGAATGGAAGGATGCTATAATTAAGCATGCAATAGATGGAAACATTCAAAGATACAAATCAAGTTTCATGATTTATCTTATAAAGAGGGAGCCTATTATGGTGAGACATTTTCTCCATTGACCAGAAACACTTCTTCAAGTAGAAGTGCACATTAAACAACTTTCAAAACTAGGGATTCTCTATAGAGAACCACGTGCACGCAAATTGAAGAAGGCTTTGGATGAACTCATAAGGTACCCATGTGATAGAACATACAGTTACATGATTATATTGGGGATCACCTATAATTATGGATATCTCAACCTTTGATACAAGGTTTAATATGTAAGGCTATGAAAAATATCATAGATGTGTGCAAGAGGAATTTTCAACAAAAGTTCGAGATGGAGGACCTTAGTATCTAGTGACCTTAAGAGATGACATATATGGACACACATAAGATTAGAAGTAGAGGAGGCAACGTTAACCGCAGTACATAATTCCCTGATACAGAGAGTACAATATGTAGAGGGAGGATGGTGCTTTGCTTCAGAGGGAGTAACTACAGTAGATCTCAGAGTTTAAGAATCTTGACATGAAGCATGGTAGAATCCATAGGAGATTTTCCTTATCCAAGGAAAATATATCATCGGGATCCTGAAGAGTTTTGAGATGTTGGACTATAAATACATCGTTGGATCGAACTTGAAGTTGTTGTATGATACTAGTTATAGTTGATTCCACGGTCTATAGGAAGATGATTTGTTTGTTGATGTACTTAATGAACATGAGGTTAAATATATGCTTTGCGGAGAACACTTTATGTCAGTACATGGTGGAGCCAAGATGTGTTCACATGGTTTCAGAAAAGCACATGTTGAGGTACCTGAAGGGATATGATTAAGTATGGCATAAAAAATGTGAGAGATCGAAGTATATTCCTACATGAATATGTGGAAAGTTAGCCCAAGCTTAGAACAATTGAACCGTACAAAATTGCTTGAAAATATGCAAGAAACACCCAAGAAGGAGACTGAATATGTGATAATACACAAATTGTTGATGATATTAATTTACACCAGCCATCATGAAATATATGTAGTATTATCATACAATATATACTCCTAGTATTTGAAATATTTAGGAGGATTTTCGAATCAATACAAAAGCATGTTTACTAAACTAGTCAAAATCCCCCATAAGTGCATAAAGCTCTTTCCAAATCAGTCAAGATGCACACGAATTTGCTGAATTATTATGTACAACTCATAAGTAATGGAAATTTTACTTTATAATTCTTTTATATGAGGAAAATAAGGGAGGTGATTTGGTGCAAAAAGCAAGGAAGACCACCTTAAAACTAGCTTTAACTTTTGCCTTAAAACTGCAGAAAAGTTGGAAAGACTGGAAAATGAAGTAATGCACAATTTCCATTATTGGTAGTATTTGGGTTGGAAAAATATTATCTAGGATCTTTATAACTCACTCCATGAGGTATTTTTTGCAAGTTTGACCTCAAAAATAGGTTTGGGTGCAAACTAGCTAGAGTAGGACCTAGGAATTAATCAAAAGAGATTCATTATTTTATCCTAAGTCTTGAGATGGGTTTTGATTACTCCAAAATCCCCTCTTAAGCCTGAATTTAAGAAAAATAACATAAAAATATAAAATATATAGGTCCTATAAATAAGGCTTAGTCACCCTTTACATACTGCTTGTCCATACAAAACAAGGAAAAGAGGCAAAACCACAAGTGGGAAAATCCTCCCTCAAACATGGACATGAACACAACTGTATGAAATATGGTATTCAATATATATTCACACCATGATCATATATCCCAAGTGAATAATTAAGATTTATGAAAGTCCTCTCTGAAAATACTTTGGTGAAGATGTCTGCAACTTGCTTAGATGATGCGCAATATTACAGATCAATGACCCCATCATGCACAAGTCCTCTGACGTAGTGCATATGGATCTCGATGTGTTCGGTTCTCTTCCTTAGTACTGGATCAGTTGAGATATGAATGGTAATCTAGTTGCCACTATAGATGACTATATAAGTATTTGTATCGATCCCAAACTCTCCAAGTATTCCCTGCAACCACAAACATTGAGTAGATGCATTCACAACTCATCTGTACTCTGCCTCTGTAGATGAAAGTGCAATTGCACTTTGTTTCTTACTTGACCAATTGATTGGTCCATCTGCAACCATAAACACATATCCAAAAGTTTATTTCCTATCATTGTTATCACCTTCCTAATCAGAGTCAGTAAAACCAACTAACTCTAGGCTAGATTGTGCAACATAGTGAATCCCATGAGTTTTTGTTCCTTGTACAATGTTTAGGATTCTTTTTGCTGCCCTCCAATGGATTTCATGAGGCTGATCCATGTGTCTGGAATACACACTCACCGCATTAGATATATCAGGTTGAGTATGAGTGAAATAAAGAAGACAACCAACCAGTTGCCTATACAAGGTGTTGTTTTCCAATGGAGTTGATTGCGCTTCTTCAAGCTTAAATCCTGGATGGAAAGGAGTCTTGATTGGCTTGCAATACTTAATTATGAACTTATTCAGGAGTTCTAAAGAATACTTGGACTGATGTACCTTGATTCCAATATCTGATTGAGAAATCTCAAGCCCCAAAAATTGGCTTAACAATCCCAAATAAGTCATAGAGAAGGCATGGTTCATTGCATCCTTCAAGGAGGAAATTTCTTTCTTGAAAATTCCTGTGATTAAGAGGCCATCCATGTACAATACAATGATGATTGAGGAAGCATGAATCAGATTCAAATACACATTAGGATCATACTTGCATTTACAATAGTTCAGTGATAACAAAAATCCATCAATCTTGGCATACCAAGCTCTGGGAGCTTGTTTTAGCCCATACAATGATTTCTTCAACCTGCACACAAGAGATGGATTAGTCACAAATTTTTTTGATTGTTGCATATATATCTCTTATTTAATATCACCATGTAGGAAATCACTCTTTATATCCATGTGATGTACTTCCCACTGCTTGGAAGCTGCAATGGCCAAAACTACTCTTATGGAGTCCATCTTTACAACTGGTGCAAAGGTCTGCTTGTAGTCAATGCCTTGGACTTGGGAGAAGCCATTGGGCACTAACATTGCCTTATATTTCAAAGGAGAACCATCAATATCAAATTTAGTTTTGAAAACCCGCTTACACTTGAGTAGATTTCTCCCTGGGGGGAGAATGACTAGATCCCATGTGTCATTCTTTTGGACCAAATGATATTTATCCTTCATGCTTGTTTTCCATATTGGGTATTCACATGAATATTAATATGTTCATGGTTCATATTCAACCATTAGAAAATATTTATCAGCAAATCAAGGTTCCTTGACAGAAATGGCACTCTCGAACTGAGATATAGGCCTCATAGGATCTCTAGGATTCCTAGCTAGTTCCCCAGCTGCTTGGATGGTATTTTCTGCCCAGTTTGGGCTTGTGGGGATGTTTGTATAAATAATCATTATCAAACATATCATAATCATAAATTTCATTAGTTCCTTTTCTTACAACCAAAGGTGGAGGAGGCGAGGAGGACTCTCCAATTTCTATTGCTATCATAGGCTCTTCTTCGAACTGGACACTCCTTTCAATGAAGGATTTTTGAGTTCTCATGTTGATCAGCTTGTACCCTTTGGAATATTTAGAATATGAAACAAATAGGCACTCTTGGATTTGATGTTCCAAATCCCCCCTTTTATCTAGTGGAATTCTATCCCATGCTCTTGAGCCAAAAATCTTGAAATGAGACACATCTGGTTTGTGCCCACTGCAAGCTTCAAAAGGAGTAAATACATCAAGATGCTTGTGAGGCACCCTATTCTAGATGTAGGATTCAAATTTTATAGCTTCAGCCCAAAACTTCGGTGGCAAAGTCTTAGACTCCAACATACAAGTAGCCATCTCCTTAATACTTCTATTCTTCCTCTCAGCCACACCATTCTACTGAGGTGTGTAGGAAATAGAGTGTTGCATATGAATACCTGCATCTTCACAATAATTAATGAAATTAGACTTGACATATTCACCACCATTATCATATCTTAGGATCTTGAGTCTCATCCCAAACTGGTTCTCAACCAAGGCCTTGAAACCCTTGAATTCGTAAAAAGCTTTAGACTTGAGTTTAAGGAAGTAAACCCAATAGTGCCTAGAAAAGTTATCTATGAAGGTAAGAAAATAATTGGCTTGAATCATGGACATATGAGGGAAGTGACCATGAATGTCACTATGACTGAGCTCAGGTGGTGTTGAGGTTCTCTCATTACTGACTCTCTCATACTTATGCTCTGGATGTTTTCCTAGAATGCAACCCTGCCAGTCTCCTTTGGAAAACTTTATCTTTGGTAATGCTGAAACCATGTCTTTTTCACATGAATCTGAAAGGTACTTATAGTTTATATGACCAAACTTCTCATGCCAAAGTTTTCTTGCTTCATTGGCATGGGTGAGGAAATCAGAGGGGTTAGAGAAAGGCATGAAGTGTGAGAACCTATAGACTCTATAACTATAATCCACAAAACCTTTAGCAATGACTCTACCATTAGCAATATCAGATATTTCAACTTCATTGGGAGAAAACAACCTTCTTAGGAGACCCAGTGTGGGTCATATGGTATACTGACAATATATTAACAGTGAGACCTGGGATATACAAAACATTATTGAAGGGACCATGGTCAAAATCAATGCTACCTTTACCCTTACTTTCAATTTATGAGTTATCTCCTAGCAAGATCTTAGGACCATTCGAATCATCAAGAGATGATAAGCATTCTTTTGTTGAAACCATGTGCCTAGAAGCTCCATAATCGATGATAAAGGAAGGAGATATTACAGTTCTTGCAACCAGGGCATGTACTCTCTCTTGGTCTTCGAAACTGGATCCTCCTTTCTTCTTGCTTTCGCCACCAGGGAGGGAGATGTTGTTCTTCTCTAGGAGTTGAGTTAGCATATCTATCTTCTTCTTCATGCAAGATCTCTCAGGATGAAATACATTTCCACAGTATGTGCACTTGCTTCCTTTTGCTTTACATTTCTTTTTTTGAAAGTTCTTCCTCTTGGAGTTTGAGGACTCCTCTTGAGACTTGGAATTGTCTCATTTTTTATCTGGAGCCTTCTTAGCCTTCTTCTTGTATTTGGAATTCACCTTGGAATCTCCAGTAACCAAAGCTTGATATTTGGAAGATTTGATGGTGCCCATTAAGACTAATTTGTCTTGCTCCTGAGTCAAGGATTCCATGAAATCCGCCAATGAAGGCATCTTCCAATTTCAAGCTGTCAACTTGGAGGCATGCAAGGTTGAAACAAATATTGAATAATAAGGACCAAGCTTCGAAAGGATGGCCAAGATTATTTTTTCCTCTTCCTTATCAATACCACACTGTTTTAGCTGCAAACAAGTGACTTGAATTTTGAGAAATATACTTGCAAGGTTTCGAAGCTGCTTGGAATCAGTGCTATCAGCTCATTCTCTAGTTGTTAACCCCTCATATTATATGTCTTCCCAAAAAAATCTTTAATTTTCTCCCATGCTTCATTTGGTGATGTAAGACCATCAAGATGAAATAGAAGGTCTCTGGAAATGTTGAGACAAAAGAGACCATACACCTCATCTCTCCTATTATTCCATTTGATATTCTCTTCTACTGCATTAGGCTCAGCTTCCATTTCCATGGTCACTATGAATAGGAATCTACTCCTCATAATAATATCCATCCTTTCCTTCCATTCGAAATAGTTGAATGGAGTCAAGATGATTGGTTGAGATTGATCCATTATTCAGTTGCGCCCTTTGACTAGACATCCTGCGCTCCCAGTGAGTGATGTCCACCTTGTGAAAGAAAATTGAAGAGGAGAACAATTGAGATATTGTGGCTCTGATACCATGTGGAAATTTATCCCAAGCTTAGAACAATTGAACTCACAATATTGCTTGAAAATATGCAAGAAACACTCAAGAAGGATACTGAATATGTGATAATCCACAAACTGTTGATGGTATTATTTACACCATCCATCATAAAATATATGTAGGCTGATCATAGAATAGATACTCCAAGGATTCGAAATATTTAAAAGGTGTTTCAAATCATTACAAAAGAAGGCTTACTAAACTAGTCAAATCCCCCCATAGGTGCATAAAGCTCTTTCTAAATCAGTCAATATGCTCACGAATTGTTGAATAAGTATGTACAGCTCATAAGTGATGGAAAGTTGAATTTATCATGCTTTTAGATGAGGAAAATAAGGGATGTGATTTGGTGCAAAAAACAAAGCAGTCTACCTTAAAACTAGCTTTAGTTTTTTCCTTAAAACTGCAGAAAAGTTGGCAAGATTGGAAAAAATAGTAATGCACAGTTTCCATTATGGATATAATGTGGGTTGGAATAATATTCTATAAGATCTTTCTAACTCACTCCATGAGGCAGGTTTGACATTTTTTATCTCAAAAATGGGTTTGGGTGCAAACTAGCTAGTGTAGGACCTAGGAATTAATCAAAAGAGATTAATTATTTTATCCTAAGTATTGGGATGGGTTTTTATTATTCCAATAGAATATGGTGCAAAGAAGAGTACGAAGATTCAATATTTTGCAATGAACGAGCAAATGACCGATGTATTGATCAAGCCTCTAGAGAGAGTGAAGTTTGAGTACGTCAGGGACAAGATTGGAGTTGTGCAAATCAGTGTCCATCGTAAGAAGGAGTGATTATTCCTAGTGGCTTGCACATACAACATGGAAAAGGGTTGGTCACAACATGAGTGTGCACCCAATATGAAAAAGGACTGGTCATGGCACATGTGTTCCCAATGGACCGGTCATTGTACAAAGAGCCTACTCATATATTCATGGGTAGATACCAACATTATTGGTGACATCATTGAGGTGGATCCTAGTATGACTGCTCACTAAGGGTAGTTCCCATCATGGTTGGTAGCATCCCCATAAGGAACATCCAAAAAATGTTGGTCATATATTAAAATAGGAAGATCCCAACAAGATGTGGTCTGACATTCAGTTTCAAATGATAGTATCCTAGAATTCACATGATGAGGATGGTCTTGTGGATGATAAAACTCTCATGTTGAGAGTGGTCCTAGAATTTACATGCTGAGGATGGTCTTGCTGACGATAATAATTTCATGTTGAGAGTGTTCCTACATTCAATTGTGGGCGATAGGATCCTATTATTCGCATGCTGAGGATGGTGCTATAGATGATAACACTCTCATGTGGAGAGTGGTCCCGCCTTGATTTGGGACCGATATCCTTCATTCATTTGTGGTCGAGATCCTTCATTCATTTGCAAAAAATAATATCCTAGCATTCACATGTTGAGGATGGTCTTGCGAACAATAACACTCTCATGTTGAGAGTGGTCTTGGAATTCATATGGTGAGAATGGTCCTACGAATGCTAGTACTCTCATGTTGAGAGTGATCCTGCATTAGGTTGTGGACGGTAGTATCCTAGCATTTACATGCTGAGGATGGTCATGCAGACTATAGTACTCTCATGTGGAGAGTGGTCTTGCATTCATTTGTGAACGATAGTATCCTATAATTCTTATTCTGATGATGGTCATGCAGAAAATAACTCTCTCATGTTGAGAGTGGTCCTAACATTTACATGTTGAGGATGGTCTCACGGACGACAATACTCTCATGATGAGAGTGGTCCTGAATTCATTTGTGGATGAGGTCTCGCATTCAGTTGTGGATGATGATGTTATGACATTTTTCATGATTGTGGGTTATTTAGATCAGTATTTGTATGTTGATGATATTGCAGGTGATTCTCATGACAATTCTTGCTCGAGATGACGATGATGCTTGCTTGAGATGATGATGCTCACTCGAGATGATGATGCTTGCTCGAGACGACGATGCTCGCTTGAGATGATGATTCTCACTTGAGATGATGCTGCTTGGTGATGATGCTCAAGATGATGATGTTCCATGATGATGATGATGTTCCATGGATGATGATGATGGCATAGTTGTTGAAAAACTCCTATGACATAGAATTACCAGTGAGTTTTACATATGTGATTGTTGTTACTATTGTTATAGAATACCTTCCTTGTTAAGAGGGAGTGTTAAATAAATGTAACTGTGGAAGATATTATATTTTGTATTATTATTATTATTATTCCTCTCTTCAGAGATGTTGTTCCTCCAATTAGGGATGCCATTGATTTATTTGTTCATGTCAAGTATTGATGTAAAACCTCCATCGTAAGTTGAGTCAGTAGTACCCAAAAAAGTCTTATTAAAATGTTTTTTTGATTCTTCCAAGGCAAGTACGCCCTAGAAATTAGGATAAGTCAGCGATGATGGGCTATTAGGATTCTTAGTTGATGTGTATAAATAGGTGATGTGCCTTCCTCATTGGACACACTTCTCACTCATGCAGTTGCGCAAGAGAGAGAGAGAGAGAGAGAGAGAGAGAGAGAGAGAGAGAGAGAGAGAGAGAGAGAGAGAGAGAGAGNTATTCTTGAGGTCTTACATTGTACTTGGTTGAAGTATATATCGAGGAAGTTTTGCTAGGTTTCCTCCCCCACGAGGGTTTCCTAGGATAAATCTTTGTGTTCTTTTATGTGGTTGTGATTGTATTTCTTTCAATGATACTTTTGCATATGGTTATGATGTTATGATGCTGAATGTTTTTAGATCTTGTACAATAATTAAAATATTAACAAAATATTAGATTAGATTTGTTAAATATTATTTATCTTAGTTTGTCTACATGTTAGATTACTTTTACTTTACGTATTTCATTATTTTTTCTCTTTTATTTTGAAACTCTAGTAAGATAAACAAAATGATTAGGGGGTGCTCTTTTGCATGAGTTGGTGTGAAAACATCAACTAGAAACACACACACACACACACGCACAACCCCCCCCCACAATGGCTACATAAAGCAAAAGCGAGTCCAAAATTTTAACTAGGTATTACCATGATTTATTAGAATTTTCCCATTGAAAAAATTTACGAAGATGGTCAAATTTATCATAATGAAAATTGGCAGTGAGAACATCCATCACTGTCAGATAATAACTCCTGAATGAATTTAATTCATGATCAATCTCCTTATTTTACACAATGGGATTGTATCTTGGTTTTTAGCTTCCAAGATATCCATTGGAATCTAAGGAGACTGCCCATCTTATCCTTAAAAAACTAAAAGTTATTTACACTATTTACAAAATTATTAGTGGAACCATAATCTTGTAGGATTAGGTCTCCAACATCCCCTTCCCCCGAATCCGAAGGGGTGTTTGTGGGTGTGATCATGTTTTTAAACTTTTCAAACTTTTCTCTTCGAAACACTTTGGTGAAGATGTCTACAATTTTCTCGTTCGTGGAACAATGTTGTAAATGGACTATCTTGGCCTCTACATGATGTCGAATAAAATGGTACTTTGTGTTGAGGTGCTTGGTTCAGTCATGGAATTTGGAATTCTTCTCCAACTTTATTGTAGAAGTGTTATCGATAAATAAGGGAGTGGTGTTCTCTTGTCTCTCCTACAAATATTCAAGTATCTTACTAAGTAGAAAATATATTTTGTTGCTTCCGAAGCAACCACATATTCTTCCTCTATTGTCGAATCTATTGGAATTGACTGTTGGTATGATGTCTAGAAGAAATCTATTAATCCAAGACTCATGAGGTAGCTAGAAGTAGACACTAATGTCTCTTTGTTGCCATCAAAGTCTAAATCAAAGTACCCAATAAGTTTGAAGTCACCCACCTTAAAATACTTAAATCCGAAGTCTTGAGTTCCCTTCAAGTATCTTAGAACTCTTTTGGCACAGTTCAGTGTCCTTCACAAAGTTTTTGCATGAATCTTTAAAGGATTAAAAAAACATATGAAATATATGGTCTAGTGGTGGTAAGGTAGATAAGTCTTCCCACAAGATGTTGGTACTTGGTCACATCCTCGAATTATTTTCCTTCATTTGATGTGAGCTTCAAATTTTGTTCCATTGGAGTGGAGAGAGGGTTGCATTCTATCATGCAAAATCTGTTCAATAGCTCTCCAACATAATTATTTTGGGAGATGAATATGTACTTAGGATGTTGAGTCACTTCGATTACCAAGTAGTAGTGAAGATTTCATTTCAAACCCCTTCTTCAAATCCTTCTTTTTGGATGCAATATAACTTTGATTGTTCCCTGTCATCAAAAGGTCATATACATGCACCACACGACACACAACATATCTTCCAACTTTCATTACAAACAATGTTTTGTCATCAAGATAAAAATGTTTGAAATTCATCTTCATGTGATGCTTGTTTAGCTTTTCATAACATGCACAAGGTGCTTGTTTCATGCCATATAATGACTTGATGATATTACATACCTTATGCTCTTTCCCTTTCATAACAAACCCTTATGGTTGAGAAATGAATGCATTCTCTTTCAAGTCTCCATTCAAGAAATCTGTTTTCACACCCATTTGATGAACTTTCCAGCCATTTTGTGCATCCAAAGACAATAAGGTGTAGATGGTATCCTGTTTTTTTATGAAGGAGAAAGTCTCTTTATGGTCAATTCCTTCCTTCTATGCATAGCCTTTTTCCACAAGCCTCACCTTGTGCTTGTCAAGTGAGTCATTTGATCTAAATTTTTTCTTGAATACCCACTTGCAACCAACTTTAGGTTCAACCAACTTCTAGGTTCCATTCTTCATGACCTCATCATACTCATTCTTCATGGAATCTTTCCACTCATCATGAGCAACAACCTCCCAAAGGGAAGTTGTTTCAAGGTTAACAAATACATTTAATTCACAATCATGTGAGACATCCATGTCTTCTAGATCACTGGATTTTGACTTATCTACAAATCCTCCATCTTCTTGCTTGGTTGAACTTCTTATTCTTGTATTTCAACTTCATAAGGATGGACACTTTCAAGTGTGTATATGGACCATTGAAAATTTTTATGTGATGTCCTAGGTTGATCAAAATGATGTGCTTCATTTTTTTCAAGATTCAATCTTCCAATTCTTTCAATCACTGCATCTAGTTGTGCCTCCTATTTAGATGGAGTGGTAGGAACTTCTTCTGCATGAGTTTATTCATGAGGGGGTGTTGGTGCTTCAAAAGGAAATTCTAGAGATTGGTCCAAGATAGGGACCCCCCCTTCAAGATGGGGAATTTCATTATCAACCTCATTTAGGTCTTTACATGGGAAAATTTATCTAAATGATCAAGTTTTCTTTCAGTAGACTTGACATTTTTATTCATTTCGAGAAAATAGACATCTCTCGAAAGAACAAACTTCTTGTTTACCTCATCATAAAGACAATATGCCTTGGAGTTGTCTGAATACCCTAAGAAAATGCATTTTTTGACTTTGAGATACAAGCTTGTTATCAAAAAATATCAATTGACATATCACATTATTCATGGAAAACCAAGCCACTTGAATTATCTCGTTGGTATCCCAAGCTTTGTAGGATGTCTTTGGGTCTTGGGTCGTTAACCTATTTTCTTACTTCCACTCTTAGTTAATCAAAACCAATTTTAAATCTTACTCCATAACCCCCAAAAAATATAATTATAATATCATTAATACAATGGGTTTTCTTTCATTTTATGTTAATTAATTGGAATTTTAATCATTCCACCAACTTGCCCTAGTATGTTTAAAATATTTTTGCAAATTGATTAAAAAAATGTATTCGCCCAAGTTTGTAGTAAGGTTTTTTTTCTCAAAACTTTGGATATGCATAGATTTTATTATTTTCATGTTAGTTCAATGTTTTCATTGAAATCAATTATTCTATAGAATTTATGAGAGAGATTTACATCTAATTTTCTCTATAGATTTATAATGAGAGTAAACATGTCTGAAAGTCATAAACTAAACATGTTAGAAATTCAACTATTTTTTTCAATTGATTTGATTTTTGGAGAAAGTAAACATATAAAAAAGCCAAGATTAAAAATTAAATACATCTAAATGACTCTGCATACTCATGGACCACCTAATTCACTAGGTGATTTTCATTTCTTAAATCTCCATGACATTGCATTACATTATATATCCGTGAAAGGAGAGTACCTATGGTGGCATTCAAATGAGGAAGCATATTGAGATTGTAGTTGGCAATATTTCTGGGTCTGTCCTCATTCCTCCTTATGATGATAATGTAATCCCTAAGATGGACAGAAGACCGAGGATGACAAAGGTGATACTCCATTTTTCTATGGTGAGATTTTCTCTTGTTTCAACAATCGGTGTAGGAACTACATCTGCAACTCAAGCCTTTGGTAGAATGCATAAACATGTCCAATTCATGTTGCTAAATACATTCCTGCGAGTTTTATATGATTTCATTTACGCAGTGCTTGTAAAAAACCCAACCCTTAGTAGTTTCTTGAAATTTGATATCTTTAGAAACAATGAAGGGTAGAGAAGATGTGACATGGGTTCATTGTTTTTAATCTAGATTCTTAGTCATTGTAGATGGAATTCTTGCATTATACTCTCTTATACAAGGCTTGATATGCTTTGTCAATTTGTATATTCCAAGTATTATTTTGAATAAGGCATTGGGATGGACAATATTTTGTTGTGACCAGTTATGATCAACTGAAACCTTTTCATTATCTTTGCAACGAGGGAGGGAGTGAATGGGAAGAGCTTATATGGGTAAAATTAATTTACTAGAACACCAACTTAAATTGTTGCTTGTTACATGATAGGCCACAACCACCCCAAATTGTAAAATATAAACACCTATTGGTGTATCAAGGAATATCACAACAAAATATTATGTCTTCTTATCATGGAGTTTATGTAATGAGCATGCCGTGGCCTATGTTATGTACATTGTAGTAACATTGATTATAGAAGCAACACATATTGCATAGTAAGGTTCAGATGGATTTTGGTGGACCCAAGTTTTTTTTCCAGGCTGTATTGCTTTAGAAATGGATTTGGAATGATTCATGCATTCTTGGTAGCTGTGTGTTTGGTGTTTGTGTCGAAATGCTTGTGTTTCATCTTTTCAGGCTATATGGAGGAAAACGGGAAAACATAAATATACTAATCAATAAAGAGGAAATTTTGTTTGATTATATATCAATTGCTTGTGATAAGTTGCTCAAATAGACCACCTATAGTATCATCATTAGATGTCTTAGTGTGATCTACCTAGAGCTTGGATGCTTGGCCTTTGTGTTCCCTGGTTGTCTTTAGGGGTATCCTTTGCGCTCATATTGTTGGCATAATTTGATATGAAGAGAAAACATATATATCTTCATCAACATTTTAGTTATTTTCTTTTGAACATATTGTCTTCCCATACAACTTATGTTTTGAGGATGGGAATATGGTGGCATCTTGTTTGAAAGAATTGGCGATCAATACCTAGTGGGTGGAAACAAAGAAGGGTGTACAGGAATTTGAGTTTGTAACTTTTGTAAATGAGATTGTAACACCTTTTGAGTGGTTTTTTGTTAATATAAAGAAAGGCATGATTACAAAGTCAATTCCTCAACTACCTCTTGGGAGGGTGAAAATGAGGACTGATTTGAAATAGTCCCTTTGTTCAATTTAGATTTAGATGATGCAGTGGAGTTAGCACTATTGAGAATAATGTTATTTATATTTAAACAAATCTAAGCTATAAGCATATCTAGACCTTGCCATTGTTGATTGTCATCATATATGTGTGTGTGTGTGTGTGTGTGTGTACGCACGCGTGTGTGTTAAATTTGAGAACTATAGATCTACACAACAATATGGGAGCTATTGGAAAGGAATTATGCAATGGAATAATTAAGATCAATATACATTGAGCAAACAATTCATGACAAAAGTTTCAGATAAATCGGAAAAGAATTGCTCAGATAATCACAACATTAATATTCATTAATTAATTAATACAGCAATGATTATACAATAAGTAGAATTTGAATGCTAAATATAGGATTTGAATCTATCAGTTCTAACTGACTGATTATCTAACTCGGTGTGGAAAATCACAGCTAGAGCTCACTAGTTTATCTGTGGATGCCTAAATCATTTTATAATCAGTTAACTGATGACGTAGGTAGACAAAAGGTGACACACTCGCTGCATGCATGAAAAACTTGCGCTAGGATAACTAATAGTGATCTACCTATTTGTAACTAGAGGATAACTCAACATAACTGCTTACCTACCACAACCAACTAAAGGAGGCTGATGGTGGCACTTAGAGTGGGATCATATAATGTAGGGATTGGTCCCAGAGGCACATAAACTCATGCATGCACATGAACTAAGTGGCATATAACATCTAGGTGTGTCCCCCATACTCCAATGATAATAACTTCCTAAGTTAGGCAAAATGACCAAATAGACTATATTGGATCCAGTATAGGGTATATTATTTTAAATTTTAAATTTTAAATTTAGATATATATGTTCTTAATAGTTTCTTATATGATGTTGTTTCATGTTGATATTCTGTATGGAACTTTGATATCATGTCATCTTGATACTTAGTGACATACAACACATAGTTACATTATGTTGTTGTTTCACGTCGATATTTTGTATAGAACCTTATTATTTCATCATGATGTTTAGTGACATATGACACATAATTTATGATATATTGTTATGTTGGCATTAGATAGGATACTTATTGGCTTGTCATGATAAATAAAACATAGCTTATGATATGACGTTTTATGATCATATGGTATCATATTGCTTCATCATCATATATAGTCTTCGATGAGGTGTTTATGATATCATGTTATTCATGTTGATATTCTAAATAGTACTTCATGTTAAAATATGTAACGATGAATTTTGTGTATTGTTGGTAAAATATCATAAAAATGCATATATAACTCTAATATTACAAAATATAGTTATCTCACATGCATGATGTAATTATTTCTCTTATTATAACAATTCTATATATAAGAGAAGTGGAAAGTTATTTATCCCACATGTGTTATGGAATGTAAATATTCCATACCTCTTGGTATATAATAGAGGTGAAGGAGACCCTTTCAGGGGTATATTGTGAGATATTGTGAAATCACACATCTCATGTTGTGTATGTCATTTGTACACACATGATTGTGACATGATGTGAAGCTGGAGAGTGATGCATATGTGGAGATTCCTTGTATTGTAAGATGAATATTTTTTATAAATTTAGAAGACGAATCCTTCCATGGATAGAAGTATTTTTCTATTGATTTACATGTTAGTGTAAACGTATTGTTGTATGTTATGCATATTCTCAATATTCTAACATGGTATCAGGGTTGGTTCATATGCTCTACTTTCTTTAGTAAATTCTTAGAATTTGTTTTACAATTAAAAAATTATCATATTTTTCTTGAGCACTTCAGATTTTGTATTTTTATCACCCGATCTAGAAGACCCAAGTGGTGGTTTTGTAGTATTTTTTATACAAGTTTGAGGATTTTTTCCAAACCCAAACCCTTGAAAAATGTTTAAGGTAAATTTGGGTGGTGACTTTCAAATTGATTTTTGAATTTTTTGTGTGCATATTTTGAAGAAAAAAATTACATATCTAAGTTCCTCTTACAAAAATCCTTAATTTAAAAAAAACATCTCATTTGGAATCTGGAAAATGGAATTATCCTTGATTTAAAATCAACTATTTTCTAGGGTTTTGGTAACAACCACATGGATTGAAAAGCGAACATATTTTTATTGAGTGCCCATATTTCTGTTCTATCTACGTTGGTGGGTGCAAAATGACTACTCTAGTTTTGAAAATAGGTTATAATAAATATTCTAAGCAATATTGATCAATTTATGGTCATTTTAAATTTTAGGCATTGGTGAGAAATTTTTGATTTATTCATCTCTTATCTTGAAATTCTTGTCATGAGCTTCTTGTTATTTTTCATTAGGGTTTATGTTCTTAGTTTATTCATCATGTTTATAGAGGTTTTCTTGTTCTTGTTTTACATGTCTCTAACCTTCTTGTGTGGAAGATGTTTTGACATTTTTCAAGGGCATAGATCTTTAGTATCATAACGTTGACATCAAGAAATGAACCTATTCTTAGGCTTTAGTTGCTTGATGGCTATATTTTCATATCTATAAGTGATATCATTATTTTATTTGATTAATTTTTTGCTCAATATTCTAACATGGTCTCATTCTTCTAATAATGACGATGCTTCTAACATGGTGTTGTATTTTTCTCAATATTTTTCTCTTGGTGTCATATTATGCTCACTTATTTTATGTTATTACTGACCCATTATTGTGTAAAAGAAATTTAATATGCACATCTATCTTTCATATGAATATTTTTTCCTGTGTAATTATGGGCATATTATGTTTATTATATGCTTTACTCTTGGAAGTTCTTTTGTGAAGATTATCTCTCTGTTTAATTCACTTTCTCCATATGGATATGTGCGAAGAGTTGTGGGATAGCTTGTTTCTACCATTCCTTCATATCTTAAGCATACGGTTGTGGTTATCTTTGGTTATTCATCATTGTTCCTATTTTCAGCTTGTCCTTGACAGCAACAAAGTTGAAACCTTTCATTATCTAGGATGCTTGATGTTAAGGAGGAATGTAATGTAATCATCTACCATATTATATCACCATATTTTAGTAATAATGTATGAAATGAACTTCCATCTTCTATTGTAAATTCATGTTTGTTATGTGTAGACCAAACATTTCGATGGATATACCATTGGGGTCTAGTATTTGTAATGTAATGTTTAGTAGAGTTATTTAGTCGTGAATATTTGTGGTTCTTGTATTTGTGATGAGGTCTATTGTTCTTGCATCTTTTAGCTTGATTTTAAAGATTATATACTTGGCTCATGTTTCGATGGATATGCCATTTAGGCCTTGTATTCATAATGCCATCTTCAGTAGGGTTCTTTGAATATTGTATGCTAGAAACATTTCGATGTATAGATTTGAGGTTCTTGTATTTGTGATGCAGTCTGTTGCAGAGTTCTTTCATCTACCAATTGGTTTATAGGTTGTGATGACTATTTGCTTGCCACAAGTTTTTGCATTGACCATTAGAGGTTTCTATACAATATTGTTGTGTTTTGCAAGAGTTCATTGTACATCTTGGTTCAGATCTAGTTCTGTGATTCAGTGAGAAGCAATTATTATCTTCATCATATTCATGAGGCGAAGTGTGTTAATATTTGCATCTTATGGGGCATTATGGAAGTTGTCATCAATGTTAATGTAATTGTAACTTCAGAATGTATTCACTTGTATTTCTCATCTATTGTAACTTGATGTTTATTCTGGGATGTTCTTGTGTCATGTCATGCCCTGATGTTTCGATCGGGAGAATCAATAATGTAAACAAGTCATGTCAAGTCATTGTGGGTAACCCTCCTATTGTCTAAGGGTTAAAGTCCCTGTAGTTTCGGGGCACTAGGGTTATTAGACTCTCCTAGTGAGGTCGTACCTAGTAGGGTTTTAGTCATGTCGGGATTAGTATAAATAGAGAGCTGGACTCTCTATTTAGCACACATCTAATACACACTCAAGTGTAGTGCATAGTTGAGGAAGAGAATGACATTGGGGCAAGAGGAAAGAGCTTACTACTGTCGGGAGATTGTCTTACTGTTTTTGGGTTTCACTTTGGTGCTGATTCTATCTCAGAGGAAGTTGTGGGGTTTTCTCCATTTATGGTTTCCCCGAGGAAAAACACTGTGTTCATTGTCTCTTGTGTTTGATTGCTGTGCTTGTTGTTCTCTCAGTTTAAAGATCCTAATGATATTCTAGCTTATGTTGAAAAAATAACATGGTATCAGAGCTAACCTAAGAAGAAGACACTATGCAGCTGTGGGAACTAGGGCTTCCTATTTTGTGGATCTCTCTCCACAGATTTTCAAAAAAAGTAGGGTGGAATAACTCTCCTCCTTAGGGCACATTTTTCTGTCGAAGTAGAATCCAATTCTGAGGTTTTTTAGTTTTGGACCCGACACTACTGCCGAAAATTAGGGCTTTTCACAGAAGAGGAATTTTTCATTGAGCCCAGGCCTGGATTGATCTCCTCCCAAAAATCGAATTTAGGGATCAATTTCAAAGTATTTGGTTGGACAGAACTTCGGGAAAAGAAAAACCCTAATCTGCTTCTGAACCAGTACTGCAAGATTTCAGCTTCAAATCCAGATTCGACATCTTAACCTGGTAAGATCTAAATCTTTTGTATTTCCATTTTAGGTTCTCAGTTAAGATGTCTCATCATACCAAGCTTGATGAAAAGCTTGAGGGATTTGATAACTTCCGATCTTGGAAGTATAGGATCTCCCTGGTCCTGGAAGAAAATGAGTTGGACTCCTATATATAGGAGGAGGTTCCAATTCCAGAGGGAGATGAGGCCAAGGCCTTACATAAGAAGAAGTTGGTTATGGAAAAGAGGATCATTGCAGATTCTATCAAGGATCACCTTATTCCACAGGTGTCCTCCCTCAAGACACCTAAAGCCATATTTGATGCCCTAACCAAACTGTTTGAAGGGAAGAACATCAATCGAAAGATGACTCTAAGGAACCAGTTGAAGAATGCCAAGATCTAAAATGAGGAGACCATCCAATCATACTTCACAAGGGTCTCCTAGATCAAAGAACAACTAGAAGCTGTAGATGAAGAAGTGGAGCATGCAGAAATTGTGATGACAACATTGAATGGCCTCCCTAGGTCATGGGATTCTTTCATCCAAGGAATCTGTGCTAGGAAGAAGTTGGTCAAGTTCAGTAGACTGTGGGAAGAATGCTCTCAAGAAGAGGCTCGGATAGCAGCTCGAGAAAAAAAGATGGGAAATGAAGATCAAGCTCTCACAGTACACTCAAGGAAAGGAAGAAGGGAAAAGCATCATCACCAAGGTAATCATTCTCATCAGAAAGGTTCATCCAAACTCAGATGTTATACATGTGATGAAATAGAACACTTTGCTAGAAACTGTCCCATGAATAAGAATGGATCCAAGAAGAAGAAGAACTCCAAAAGAAAACATCATGCTCACACTGCTAAGGATGATGATCCTCCAAGGAAGAGAGTAAAGCAAGAAAGTGAAGACTCTTCAAGCAAGGATGAATATGTTCTGATTTCCGCTCTCAAGGGAACTGTCACTCATGGAAGCAAAGATTGGCTTATTGATAGTGGGGCTTCAAAACACATGAAAGGTTTCAAAGAATCCTTTGAGAAACTATCCGAACATAATTCACCCCATAAGGTGAAGCTAGGAGATGACTACCAATATCAAATAAAAGGTAGTGGTGAATCCTCCTACAAGCTAGACTCTGGAAAGTCTATAAAATGAAGGATGTTCTATTTGTACCAGGACTCAAGAAGAACCTTCTCTCCATATCTGTACTGGATGCAAAAGGCATGAGGGTTGCATTTATAGATGGCCAAGTTATCATGTGGCCAAGAGGAAAGACTATTGACGATGCAATAGTGATTGGAGAACAAGAAGGAGGTTTATGCAAGCTGAAGGGCCATTCAGAACAAGCTATGGTCTATGACACAGTAGAGCCAAATGAACTATGGCATAGAAGGCTTGCACATGTGCATTACAGAGCACTACCACTTGCAAGCAAAGTTGTTAAAGGTCTTCCAGAAATTCAAGCAAAACATGAAGGGGTCTGCAAAGGATGTGCGAAAGGGAAGAATACATTTCCAAGTAGTGAGAGCAAGGTAAAAGGAATCTTGGAAATCATCCACTCCGATGTATGTAGTCCAATGTCATCAAGTTCACTAAGCGGGTATGTATACTATGTTTCTTTCATTGATGGATTTTCTAGGAAGACATGGATTTAGTTCATGAAGAACAAAGATGAAGTGTTCAGCAAGTTCAAGGAATTCAAAGCCTTGATCGAGAACCACATAGAAAAGAAGATCAAGACCTTTCGATCAGATAATGGTGGAGAATTCACATCAAATGAATTCAAATACTTATGCAAATAATTAGGGATTAAGAGGGAGTTGTCCACTCCTTACAATCCACAACAGAACGAGGTTGTAGAAAGGAAGAATAAAACTATCATGGAAGCTGCAAGAGCAATGCTTCATGGTCAGGATCTTCCTATGCATCTATGGGGAGAAGCAGCCAGAACAACGGTGTATGTACATAACCGTACTCCACACATAGTACTTGAGAATAAGACTCCTAAAGAAGTATTCTCCGGCAAGAAACCAGAAGTCAACCATCTCAGAATATTCGACTGTCTAGTGTACATACACATACCAAAAGAGAAGAGAACAAAACTAGATCCTTCAGGAAAGAAGGGTATATTTGTGGGATACTCTGAAAGCTCAAAGGCTTACAGAATATACTTCCCAGGATACAAGAAGATTGACATCAGCAGGGATGTAACATTTGATGAAGAAACAACTTACAACAAATCCAGAAAGAGACTTGCTGAAGAACTTGAAGAATCCGAAGCTCCCAGAATTCATGATACAACCATGAATGAAGAAATTCAAGAAGAAGATCAAGAATTTGAAGAACCACAAAGACCTGTAGATTCACCTCAGGAGAAGAATCCTCACAAGAGGAAACCTGCTTGGGTACGAGAAATTATCCAAGGTGCGGAAAGATATGGGGCTCCAGAAGAAAATCATAGAGAAAGAAAGAGAACCAGATCTTGCTCCGGATATGTAGCCTTACTATGTGACTTTATCAAAGAAGAACCTTCCAGTTAAAGAAGCGACAAAATGGAAAGAATGGAAGGATGCTATGATCGAAGAGTATCAATCGATCATGAAGAACGATGTTTGGGATGTTGTCCCAAGACCAGAAGGGAAGTCAGTCGTAACTTCCAAATGGATCTACAAGATCAAGCATGTTGCGGATGGTAGCATAGAGAAATATTAGGCAATATTTGTGGCTCGTGGCTTCTCACAGAAGGAAGGAATAGACTATGAAGAAACCTTTGCTCCTGTAGCCAGATACACTTCCATCAGTTCAATACTTGCTTTGGTTGTAGTAATGAAATGGAAGATACACCAAATGGATGTCAAGATTGATTTATTTAATGGTGTAGTGGAAGAGGAAGTGTATGTAGAACATCCACTTGGTTTTGAGACACATGACAGGGAGTCTCATGTGTGCAGATTGAAGAAAGCTCTGTACGGTTTGAAACAGGCACCCAGGACATGGTACGACAGAATTGACAGCTTTCTATCCAGTTTGGGCTTTACCAAGAGTAAAGTAGATTCCAACCTTTACTAAAAGGTTGAAGATGGCAACCCAGTGATGATTCTACTGTATGTAGATGATCTGTTTGTAACAGGTATGGATGGGTTGATTGCTGATACGAAGAGAAAGCTTTCTACCGAGTTTGAAATGAAGGACTTGGGTATGATGCATTATTTTCTAGTTATGGAGGTGTGGCAGAATGTGGATGGAATCTCCCTCAGATAAGGGAAGTATGCAGTAGAGATCCTGAAGAGGTTTGGGATGATGGAATGCAAGGCTATGGCCACACCTATGGCATCGGACCTGAAGCTATTGAGCGATGCTTCATCAGAGACGGTTGATGCTACGATGTATTGTCAGATGATTGGGTCCTTGATGTATCTGACGAACACGAGACCAGACATTTGCTTTGCTGTGAACACCTTGAGCTAGTTCTTGATAGATCCGAGAAATGTTCACTTGATTGCTGCAAAGCATATTCTTAGGTACCTGAGGGGTACAATTGATAATGGACTCAAGTACGAGGTGAATCAGAAGATTAACCTAGAGAGTTATGTTGATTCAGATTGGGAAGGCAATGCCACCGATAGGAAGAGCACTTCAGGGTGTTGCTTCAATATGGGATCAGGTGTGATCTCTTGGTTTAGCAGGAAGCAATCCTGTGTGGCACTGAGTACAGCTGAAGCAGAGTATGTCGTAGCTTGTTCAGCTAGTTGTGAGGCAGTATGGCTGCGGAAGCTACTGTCTGATTTATTTGATCTCTAAATGGATGCTACTTGTATACATTGTGACAACTAGAGTTGCGTGAAGTTGTCAGAGAATCTAGTGTTCCATGACAAGTCGAAGAATATTGAGATCAAGTATCACTATATCAGAGATATGGTGCAGAGGGGAGCAGTGAAGCTCCAGTATGTTGTGATGGAGGAACAGATAGCTGATGTATTGACGAAGCCATTGGCTAGGGTGAAGTTTGAGTACTTCAGGGAGAAGCTTGGTGTTCTCCAGATTGAGGTTTCCTCCAAGGGAAAATGATGAGTCCCATAGCCATTCTGACATGGTGAGAGGATTGGTTCCTTCCATGGTCAGATGTAAGGGATGAGCCATTCTGTCATGGTGAGAGGATTGGTTCCTTCCATGTCAGATATGAGTGCTGAATCCATAGCCATTCTGACGAGTAGGTCAAATATAAGGACTGGGCCATTCTATCATGGTGAGAGGATTGGTTCCTTCCATGTCAGATATGAGTGCTAAATGCCATTCTTGGAATGGAGGTACCTAGTCAGTTACCAGGAACACTCAGTCTGGGACTGAGAGAGCCATTCTGACGAGTAGGTCGGATGTAAGGGCTGAGCCATTCTATCATGGTTAAAGGATTAGGTTCCTCCCATGTCAGATGTGAGTGCTGGCCATTCTGTTGAGTAGGACAGATGTAAGGGAAACTGCCATTCTGGGAATGGAGGCACCTGGTCAGTTACCAGGTAGCTCAGTCTGGGACTGGGGGCCATTTTGATATGACTGTAGGATTGGTTCCTACTTGATCAGATGTGAGTGCACGCCCTTCTGAATATGCATGTTGGATTGGTTCCTCGCATGTGTCAGATGTAAGTGCAAAGCCTTTTCGAACATGCATGTTGGATTGGTTCCTCGCATGTGTCGAATGTAAGTGCAGAGCCTTTTCAAGAATGCATGTTGGATTGGTTCCTCGCATGTGTTGAATGTAAGTGCATAGCCTTTTTGAACATGTATGTTGGATTGGTTCCTTGCATGTGTCAAATATAAGTGTTGAGCCTTTTTGAACATGCATGTTGGATTGGTTCCTCGTATGTGTCAAATGTGAGTGCTGGGCCTTTCTGATAGGGTTGTGGGATTGGTTCCCACATGGTCAGATGTGAGTGTTGGGTGTGCCTTTATGATATGATTATAGGTTAGTTCCTACATGATCAGATGTAAGTGCTGGGTGAAGATCTACATGGTGGCTAGGCCTACATCTAGCATGAAAAAGGGTTGGCTCTGTAGAACTTCCTATGACGAGAAGAATCATGAGATAACACCCGTGAAGATTCAGTATTGATGATCCAGCAGAGATGATCCAGATCGAGGGAAGATCCAGATCCAGAGATGATGCTCTAGAGATGATCCAGATCCAGGAATGATGCTACAGATGATCCAGATCGAGTGATGATCTAGATCCAGTGATGATGATCCAGATCGAGTGATGATCCAGATCCAGAGACGAAGATGAATTGAAGACAAAGAAGACTTGAAGATGAAGATGACTTGAAGATGCAGATGATGAGAAGACCCGGAGAAGAATACCAGTGATGAAAATTTTGTCGAGAGAATACCTTCCTAGTCAAGAGGGAGTGTTAATTAATTGTAACTTCAGAATGTATTCACTTGTATTTCTCATCTATTGTAACCTGATGTTTATTTCGGGATGTTCTTGTGTCATGTCATGCCTCGATGTTCTAATCGGGAGAATAAATAATGTAAACAAGTCATGTCAAGTCATTGTGGGTAACCCTCCTATTGTCTAAGGGTTAAAGTCCCCGCAGTTCTGGGGCACTAGGGTTATTAGACTCTCCTAGTGAGGTCGGCCCTAGTAGGGATTTAGTCATGTCGGGGTTAGTATAAATAAAGAGCTCGAATCTCTATTTAGCACACATCTAATACACACTCAAGTGTAGTGCATAATTGAGGAAGAGAAAGACACTGGGGCAAGAGGAAAGAGCTTCCTACTATCGGGAGATTGTCTTACTGTTTTTGGGTTTCACTTTGGTCCTGATTCTATCTTAGAGGAAGTTGCGGGGTTTTCTCCATTTATGGTTTCCCCGAGGAAAAACACTATGTTCATTGTCTCTTGTGTTTGATTGATGTGCTTGTTGTTCTCTCAGTTTAAAGATCCTAATGATATGCTAGCTTAATGTTGAAAAACTAACAATCAAGGGGTATATTAGTGTGATTCCACCTTCCTCCATTTGCATTCTTCCTCATAGTCATCATTAAGGGGTAGTGTTAGAATATGTAATGATGACTCGTGTAGTTTTGTTGATAAAATATCATAAAAATGCATAAATAACTCTAACATTATAAAATAGAGTTATCCCACTTGCATCATGTAATTAATTCTCTTATAATCATTCTTTAAATAAGAGAGATGGAAAGCTATTTGTCCCACATGTGTTGTGGGATGTAAATATTCCATACCTCTTGGTATACAATAGAGGTGAAGGAGACCCTTTTGGGGTATGTTGTGATATATTGCAAAATCACACATCTCATGTTGTGTATGTCATTTGTAGACATGTGATTGTGACATGAAGTGAAGATGGAGAGTGATGCATATGTGTAGATTCCTTGTATTGTAAGATGGATTTTTTTTATGAATATAGAAGACCATGCCTTCTGTGAATGTTTTCCCATTTGTGGTTTTAACGTTTATATCTAGTGTATTGTTCTCTTGTATCTTATTTCTTACATGATTATTGTTGTTTGCATGGATAGAAGGCTAGACTAGTCTTTCTTTGCTATTGATTTACATATTAGTGTAAATGTATTGTTGTATGTTATGCATATTCTCAATATTCTAACACTTCAATGTATAAAGTGATGTTAATTCATTATGTGTTTTAATGACATGTTAATTCAAAAAAATGTTTGAATGCTTAATCATTACATTATGATTTCTATCTTATGAGGATATCACACAACATAAAGTATGCAGTGGAATACATTATTATTCAAAATAAATTTTATGTTATTTTTGAGAAGTTGATTACTTACCATTGTTCTTGTTGGTGAGTGAAAGTGTGTTTCAGGTAATTTACTCAAAGTTTAAGAGGATTATCACTCCAGGACTTCATGGAGGCCCATAACCACAAATGAGAATGTCTATAATAACACTTTATGGGCTTGGGGGATAACCCAATAGTTAATTCTATGCCAATGATATTTTATAATATAACACGATATTATTAAAAATGGATCAAACACTAGTGTATTATGCCGAAACTCCATAACGTGAGTCATTTTTACCATAGGGGAGGTATATGGAGAAGGTCTTTTGATGCATAGGGTTGGTTTCCTTAGGGAGGATAGGGAGGAAGTTAGGGCCAACCTTTCAGATGTATGGGGTATAATAGGGGTAGTGTACTGGTAACCAACTGATGTTTGGTCACCAAATGATACCTAGTTTTCAACTAATGATAATGAAGTCACAATATATATCAGAAGTTGGAGAGCGTGTTAACACACTTAGCACCTAAACTACCCTTGGAAGATTTCGAATTCCTACTGTATGAACCACAAACATGTTACAACGGAGGGCACATTCCATGGCAAGCGAGACCATCAATAGTATTGGCGTGGAGAGTTATGGAGGTTGCTCGAATGCTATGATTCTCAAGGAGAGGGTAAGGAATGAGAGAGATTATGAAGCATTGTACTTTTAGGTTATTTTATTTGGTTTTATTTTACTTTACCTTATTTAATTTTGTTGTTTCTATGACTCGATTGATACAAGAATGTGTAATGAAATTGATGCATAATTGTATGAATGATTGTATATTAGATCCTAAGAACTTAATCAATTGCATATCGTAAGTAGGGCGTTATGATTGTATTAATGCATGTGGAAATTTTTGCACGATGGCCATACACAAATTTTTCATCTTCACAATAATATTGGTTATCTATTAAATTGATTAAGTAAGTCATGCATTGTTGTTGTGACATATAAATTATTTTTAAATTTAAACCTTGTATTATTGAATTTGAATTATTATATTTAAGTCTTGTATTGTTTTTGTGGGGATTATAACTCCAGGATGAAGTTTCCTTAAAGGAGGGAGTGTGTAATGATCCAAATATAAATAAGAATAATTAGCTAAACATAAGCATAATTGCTTAAGAATTAATGAACTCATTTAATAAGTTAATAAATAAAATTGGGGAAAATAATTGAATATATATATATATATATATATAGGAAACAAGTGATTGTATTAGGAGTAATATGTGCACTACCTTTAAAAAGAGTTTTACTAACTAAAGTAGTATTAAGTGCATGGGTGACCACTTGTCACTCACACAAAACTCAACAACAAAGTTACAAATATCATGTCGGCGATTATATTGCCGAGGGTCCAAAAAAATTATCGTATTTATGAATGAAAATATCGGTAAACATCAACAATATATCAACAAAATTAAAAAATAAAAAAATGCAAAAAATCACGATATATTAATTTTTTTTGCGATATATTCGACAAATCGGTAAAAACCCCAATAAAACCAGGAGAAAATCACCAAGAAATTGGGGGAAATTTCGTGCAATATATTTTCGATATATCACGAATGAGTTAGTATCATGATTTATGACGATGTTTGTAAGAAAGCTCAACAATATGTAAAAACAAATAGTTTAATTATTAATAATGGAATAAAAGGGGGTTTGGCTATGTAGTGGGGGTTTATTTTCCTTTTTTCTTTGGGAGGATTTATGTTGGTCTTGCATACTAGTTACGACTAGTACAAGAGTTGTATTCATTGTTTTTTTGTGTGTGAGAGGGGAGGTGGAGAAGCTGTGTGAGGTTGAGAGAGATGCAATCTAGCATAGACTTAACTGTTGGGGTCTCAGGGACCTCTATAGTTTGTTGGGGAGTTAGGTTAAGAGAGTAGTCCCCCCAAACATTGTTGCAGTTGGTGTCTAGTTCTTGTAGCTTGGTCGATGTCAAAGGATTGTTGGGGTTTTGAAGGTGCCATCTCTTAGGTAAGTTATTCCCTTTCCTTCTTTTTTCATCAGATGCTAATTCAATGAAATTTTAATTATATTCTCATTGTTGTAAATTAAATAAACATAATTAAACAATTCAATATTTTCTATAAATTATTGGTAGAAGAGTTTGTAAGTATTCAAATTAGTTCAAAGTGGTTTTTTTCCCTGTGGTAGAAAGTTACAAGGATAATTAGCCTTATGATTACCTTATTAGAACAAATTTTGTTTCTCCTAAATAAATATCATAACTTTACATTGCATTATGGCCAATATCCCACTAAATATCTTGTTAGATGAACAATCTGTACAAAAAGCATGATTTGTGTTGAAGAGAGAGACCACAGGGTCTTCACCGAGTGAAACTATGTCATAGCGCCTTCAATCATGGGATATTAAAAGAATACCCCTAATTCCACTAGATAGTGATAATTAATTACAAAATCCATTTTGTTGAGCCCCCCTCCCAATACATATTTGCAATTAAAAAAACCATATTTTTACAATATATTCCTTATTTTTACTAGAAACCCCTTTTTATACCTCCCCAATACCTATAAACCCCCCATACCTTATTCCCCACCCCCCAATACCTACAATATATTGACCTTATTTTTCACACTTAAAAACCCCCCTTTTTGAATGAACATGATAAGATATTGCTCAACAAGGTGAATCCCCCATGAGAGAGACATAACACATAAACAAACCCCTTTTTTTATGTTAGTATTGAAAGTATGTTACATTATAAGAGTAACAAATCTTGATTAATATATGTTCTTATATTGACGAAATAAGCACCAAGGGCATTAAATATTTCTACATTGTCATTGAGTAATCTTGACCATTTAACACAACTTTGTACTGGTTTAGATACCTTGAATATATCACATCTTGATTTCATGGATTTCCAAAAATTGTACTACACACATCAAAGAGAACACCATTGAACTCTACTTCATGCATATATTTTATTATATTGATAAATTTTACCGTACATTTGTGTTAAAGTCCTTTTTCATATGTGTGGTTATGGCTGTCTAATACAAGATATCTTTGGTTTTTATGTAAACGACTATGTTCTCAAGCTCCTTCTTAACATAGATCATAATGGAGAACAACTTCTTACACTATAGGTAAACATGATCATGATCATGCATGGTTGCCATCAAATATATTCCTTTTGTTGTGTTGTTAGGTATTAATATTTCTTTATCCCCCTATTTCGTCATGGTCTATCACCATCACTTCTTCGTAGTAGTCTTGAGCATTTATCCTTACAATATCCTTTACACGTACACTAACATAATGGAACATTCTTCCTATTAGTCCCTGTCTTCAAGCTCACAGGGACTCTATGAGTCGACTTGTCGCTGTTTTAATTAAGCTGCACCAAAACCAAGACCAGTTTTAAACATTTATGCTAAGTTTACATTAAAAAGACACAACACCATTTTCTCCACCTATCAACAATTTGGACATCTTATTTGGCCTCATTTCGAGGCAAGCGGGCATTTTTTATTTTCAATCTTATAATTTGTTCATTTGAAACTTTAAATATTACTCCTCGTGTATCTATTTGGAAGGAATGCTACCAACTATATTAGCATTAGTTCCTAACATTAATTGTTTAATGTTCAAATGAATTCTGTCCTCATACCACCGCCCATCGCCCTCTTCATGCAACAAAACCCTTAAGATAGAGATCCTCCTCTCATTTTCTCCTTTGCTAACTATATTTTCTTTAAGCTTGGTTTGACATTTCACAACTCACAGTTTCAAAATTAAAGAGGTTGAAGAAGTTTAATCACCCTTTTATATTATTTCTATGCATATTTAGATTCAAATCTACAAGGACAAAATTCGGATTCAGATTCAGAGCAAGACAAAAAGTTAGACAACTAAACGGCAAGTGTTTCATCTGGTTGTAATTCTTTGTGAATTCCAAGTCCAAATAGTGACAAATTGAAACATTAGTGTAGTTGTCATTTACTCACCTTGTCTTTAAGCGAACGTAGTTGTCATTTACTCAACTAGACTTGGCTTTGCTTCTTGCAACGCTTTCTTGAGCAACACCACATGTCTTCTTGTCCCACTAGTATATAAAATCATCTATTTCACGTGTTGGATTGATAAACTCCAACATTCATCTTTGTTTACTCATAGAAAGGGTGAACATTCTTAGATCATAGCTCATAGTCGGTGTTGTACTCTTGTACTATTATGCTCCTTACCCACACTGATTCATGGATAAATATAGTCGCATTGATTCATCCTGCAAATGAGGAGATAGTAGAGCCTGCAAGGATCCCTAGAAAACCATTGAAACATCTATAATGGAAATCAAGATCTATCAATAGATATAGATAATATTGTAAATTGAAATAGAGCCCAGATGGGGACCTGCCTTGACCTAAACTCCCACTTTATAACCCTCTCAACTTTCTATATTGAACCACCCACACTAAAGCCGCTAAAGCATATTGAGAGCTCAAGTAGGCCTGAGACTCACACACCCCTACCATATTCAAACAAGATCTTATCAAGCAATGTATATATTGGGAACAATTTCGCTACGAACTATCAACATACGACTAGAAATGGAACAACATCTCGAGTGCATCTCGATTTGGTATTGGGGGTTGTTAAATTGGTTATTGATTCTCTTGCTTTCCACAAAGCAAAGGTTTGGTCTCGTCTCTTGCTTCTATACCAGGTTCGGTTCAACTAGTTGCTCATCAATTCAATCTACCGATTTAGTGAGTCAAGCCATTGCTACTCGAGGACCTATCATGCATTGTGGTTATACAATGGTTGCAACATCTTGTTTTGGGAAGAGAACACTCTATTGGAAATGGATTAAAAATTCTATTACCAGAGATGAAAAAGAATTGCGGGATTCCAAAGGAGCAACAAGCACTATGATGGCTAAATCAATCTTTGCCATGGATTAATATTTTTTGTTATGTTTAGTTGACAGAATACACTAAAACAACGCAAGCTGTGAAGAAGTTAACTATAAAGTTTGTTGATTTTTTTGCTATGCCAACCTGTGGCAATGAACTGGTTTTGTTCACTTCAACCTATATCAATAAATCACACAGAACATCATGCACTTTTTCTTCTTTTTTCTATATGAATAAACAAGTGGGCTATGAGTGTCTTCACATATTCTATATATCATGAGAAACAACATATTGGAATAAACCCCTGCCTACGATTGCATCTATGTAGTCATGCCCAACATCCATGACTAAATTTTTTGCACTCCACATTTCTACAAAAGTCTCTATAGGAATTGCTTCATCCTTGGGAAACACAACACAATATAAAAAACATTTATTTAAGCTATGATCAGGTAAATTTTTATATCTCCATCTGACCCGTTGATATAGATCCATATCAATGATCTTGTAAGATGGCCAATCAAGTTATTCTTACAATTGCTAAAGAATGCAATCTGGAGCACGAACATGATAGTGTGGTGACCAAAGGCCCTTCTAAAACATGAAGGAGTGCATGATGGTTATCGACCTATAGGGCAACGACCTCCATGGAAAACACAACAGAACCACGCTTGTCTTCTCAACTTTTGTGCATGGCTTATATGTGTTATGATGTTTCCTCTTGTATGGTTTGAACATTTCGATATTGATGGTCTACTGCTTGGCATCAATGTGGTGATTGGTAAGCAAGTGTTTAGATTTTCCCTTAACATGCATAGTAGAACCTTTAATAAAGCGAGATCCTAGGCCTTATAGATTATTTAAGCACATTTACCTATAATAAATCAATTTTGAATTATCTTATTACCGATTACCTACATACAAAAACAATAAAAGGATGTGCTGCAATATTTGATTGAGGTATATCTGGTGTTCCTGGTGATCGATTTGTCAACTTGGCTAGATTCGAGCATAGTATTCGTTGAGCATTACCCATTCATTAAGCTAAGTTGAAATCTATAACTAGAGCAAGCATCGGGTTGGATTTTTCATAGAATACTCCAAGATAAGGAGAGATGCAAAGCTTTTAATCCTTTGTGTTTAGCAATATCTTATCATTACAATATCCTTATCCATTACACATGTAGGTTATATCAAGTCAAGGGTAGTCATCTCCGGTCAAGCTAACCTTCTTTCCATGAAGTAAAAAAATTGAGGAAGAAAAGGAGCACCAAGTAATATTACTGATTAAACCACTTCACGTTAATGTTGTTTTGCTTCGCTTCACTATCATCTCATGTGCAGAAGAAACCCGATAGTTTACAGATACTTAGGAACTGTTGGAAATATTAATTACTCGCTTATCTGAATAGCACATCAACCGACTTTGTCAGAGTTTGTAGCAGGTCAGTTTCTGTCAGACAGTCTAACAGGATGAAGAGTTCACGTCTCTCCTATATCTATATAAGGTAGTCGAATTAAATTGCTGAAGCTAAGTTTCTAGGTAGATAGTTATTACAGTCTTTAATGTAAGTCAGTAGAAGTTTTTTATCTGAAGAAGAAGATTGTAAATATGTGAACACACACAACGACAAACACAAACAGAGATACAAAGAAGAGAAGAACAAAGTAAGTGTGTGGAGAAGAAGAAGGAAGAACTTTGTGAAGAGTTCGAAGCTCGAGCTTCTGTGTTTTGTGAAAGTGTTGAGAGCTGAAGCTCTCTAAAAGGTGAAACAGCCTTGTAAATTTCCAAGTTTGTATTTATGGCTATAGTTCTTTGTTATGCGGCAACAAGATATACACATCCATAGTTTATGGTTTAATGCAAGTTTTATTTAGCCGCACATCTTCTCCATATTTACTGGAGTGAATGTTGTTTACATTTACTGTTTAGTGAAAGACACAAAGAATCCATAATTATTTCACCGCGTAAAAGTTCTAGTTTGTATCCGCAGAAGTGTTCGACACAAGTCTTATTAATATTTGGTTATATGATATTGTGATTGAGTCACAATATAGTTGTGCCACAGTTTATCCCAGATTACCGTTGGTGAAAATCATTTTTCATATCCTAAGTCTTTAGACTAAGAAATATCTCTTTTATAAAGTTCGACTAAAAGTTGCTTTGTCGAAGTGAGAGTTGGTTGCAATCTAAATCCTATCGCAGTAAAAGTCAGTCGAAGCCAAGTGAGTCTATCAAGGTAAAAGTGTGTCGGATGAAAAGTTTGTCGCAAGTAATTTGGTCGCAAGATTATTGGTGAGATTGATCTTTCGAAGGATGGAGAGCGAGGGTTTGTTTGGCGAGCTAGGGTTTGTTTGCAGTGTGCTGAATGGAGCTCTCTCAGGCTTCCAAAAGGATGGCGCTGGTCTGTGCGCTCCTTCGAGGTACTGTTTGTTTCATTAACCATTTTCTCTTAGCCTGTTCATTTTTTCCTCGGCTTATGGTTAATAAAGACTCCTGTTACAGCGCTTTGTCATTCTTTTTTCTTCTGGGTGATTTCGGGGTTGTTTTGTTAAGCCCTTTTTCGGTCTGCATTTTTCGCTGGGTTATTCTTTTTAGTGGTTTCTGGGTTGCTTGGCCGGACCTTCATCTCCATCACCCTTCTCCTAGTTTTTGACATGGTTTGTTTGGTTTGCTTGACCTTTGTTTTAGCCGATACCGGCAACTGGAGTCCCTCCTCATAATCGAGGACTAGTACCAACCAATTTAAAAGAAGTGGGAAGTTTCAATTTCATTTTAATTTTCGTCGGTATTGGAATTGGTCTTACTTCTGTGTTTGATAACTTCTAGTTTTTTGTGTTCTGCCACCTTTTTTGGACGTCGCCTGGGTGGTGACTCACTTTCCCCGGTTGTGGAAAAGTTGGCTATCCTCGTACAGTTGACTTGTCCTTCTGATAAAGACTGTCGGGATTTGGCATTATTAGGGTTTTTCTGTGTTTTGTTGTCTCTCGGTCAGAAAACCTAAGTGATAATGTTGAGGGTTCATGCGTGTAACCCTTTTTTCTCGACTCAGTCTCTTTAATCAGGGTTAGTCTTCTGGCGTTTTGTGGTATTTGGTTGTTCTGACTTTGGTTATGGGTTTTTTGACTAATGGGTTTGGTTTTTGCACTCTCCGCTTTGGATTGATTGTGGTTGTTAGTGTTAGTCTCTGTGCTCTGTGAGGGTATCCTCCCGGAGATTTAACCCTCCTTCAGCGACTCGGTCTCAGCTGGTATTTGACTTTTGGTTTGGCTTATGCACTCTTCGATATGGATTGATTGTGGTTGTTAGTGATAGTATCTGTTCTCTGTGAGGGTATCTTCCCAGCGATTTATCCCTCCTTCAGCGACTCGGTCTCTTTATTTGGTTTTCCTTTGGCGTTTTTGCGGTTTATGGTTTCTCTGGTTTTGGCTGTGGATTATATTGTGAGTTTTGGGTTTGCGCCCTCATCGAATTCCGTGGGTTTGAGGGTTTCGAGATGATTTCAATCCTCTTTTGATTTTCGTTCCCTTTGCGGCTTATGTTTCACTTTGGATTTCTCCTAGTTTAATTTGCCCTTCTTTGCCCGTCTTGGCTTTCTGAGTTGAGCCCTCTTCAGGCGACTCGGCCTCTTTATTTGGGGTGTATTCGTTGGCTATTTTGAGATACTAATTAGTTCCTCTGGTATTGGATGCGGATTGTATTGGAATTATACGTTTTGGGTTTGAGTCCTCATTGGATTTCGATTTTGAGGGTTTCGAGACGATTTTAGTCCTCTGTTTCTCTTATCAGTATCTGCTTCTTTGGGAATACTGACGATTGTTTCCCTGTTTTTTTGGCCCCTTATTTCCTCAACTTGTCATTCTGGGCGTTATTCGAATTATTTGGGGGTTTTCCAGTCTTTCTATTATTTGTGGACTGATCCTTTCAGTGCGGGTCTTGAGATACTGTCTGCATTAAGATTATTGATTTAGCCCTCCTTTTCTAATGCTTATTTCACTTTGGGATCGATATCGGACGGTCTACTATTGATTGAGGTTCAGTTCTATTTCTGTTGGGATTACTGTCGACCCCGATATGTCATTCTGATCGGTTTTCGGTTTTTTCTTAGGATTTGACTGTCTATCTATTATTGTGGGCTGAACCTTTTTGAGCTGGTCTTGATATATGCTGTTTGATTTAAGATTTTGGTATATATAGCCCGATTTGTCATCTGGTTGTTATTGTGGACTGAACCTTTCTGAGTCGGTTCTGATTTTTACTATTTGCTTTAAGATTATGGTATAATTATCCCTCCATTTCTGTTGCTTATTTCACTCTGGGACCGATCTTGGTTGGTCTTCTATTGATTAAAGTATAGTTCTTCCTGTAGCTTGCTATTTGGAAAGTTTTTTCCATGAGCTCGATGGGGGAGACCCATGCTGGGTCTCCCGACCCGAAAGGGGACCATGTTTCAGCTCGATTTCAGAGGCATAGAAAGGCAAAGGCCTACAAGATTTTGGAAGGGAAACTTCGATATGTGGTCGGTCGGGATATGTATATGGACAGGGTGGAAGCTTTGAGTCATCGTGCTTTAATTGGTAGGCTAGAATATGTCTCCATGGAAAAAAAAGACTGGTTTACTTGGGCTTCTGAGTATTGGAAACCATTTTTATACGTTCCAGCTATCAGCTTGTTGGTTCGAGGATGGATCGTATTTGTCTTCTTAAAGGACTCGCATGCCTCTGAGGTTCTAAGCCGCTTATGGAGAGTGGGTAATGGCTCATTAGTGCTAGACCGTTGGCATGTTAACTTTGATCCTGCAAGAGAAAGAGTAAAAAAACATCATATGTGGGCAATTCTCCCTGGGCTTCCTTTCCCGCTCTGGAATCGATCTCTTTTGGAAGGAGTTGGTAATACTATAGGTCGGTTTGTGGCTTTAGAGGATGATTTCATGAATTCCTTTGATAAAAGGAAGGCAAAAATTCTTGTTGAAATAGATATCACTAAAGGACTTCCAGTTGAAGTGGATATTCTATGTCATGAGCGACTGTTTATTCAACGCTTGGATTTCCAAGGCATTCGCTTTAGATGCAGTGTGTGTCGGGAGACAGGCCATTTGCGCCGGGCCTGTCCTTCTTTTTGTCATAGGCTTGTTAAGCGCTCTTTGACAGATTCCTTTGTTAATTCCCCATTAAATACACCTTCAGAGGATTATGCATCTCCAGTCCAAAATGTCTCATCTTCTGGTCTGCTGAATAATTCTATTTCTTTATTTGGGGAATTGTCAGACCTTGATTTGGCCTTGATTGACTCAGTGATCAGCAGCAAAAAGGCTTCTTTGCCTTCGGACATTATTCCTTCCTGTATTCCATCAAGAGAGCCCGATTGTTTGGATTCTCCTAAGATTGACTCTTTGATTCAGGAGCCTTCCCCTTCAGCCACCGTTCCTTTAGCTCCAAATCTCTCTGCAGTCCCCATTCAGGAGCCTTCCCCTTCAGCCACTGTTCCTTCAGCTCCCTCGATTGTTGTTCCTCTGTTTACTGATGTCGATTTCCCTCCTCTATCCACTTCTGGCCAGTCAAGGCCTCAGTCTTCAGGTTCGCATTCTCTTAGCCCCGCAGCTTCCCCTTCCTTTGCTGACCCCTCTTTGCAAAAAGATTTAAGTATTTTCTCAGATAAGACGCCTCTTTCCCCTTCGGTTCTCCCACTTGACTCAAATCGCTTTGAGAATCTGACTATTAGGAGAAAGAAAAAGTCCTCAAAGCCCCCTCCAGATTCCTCTGATCCAGTTCAGGCTCCCTATACTCCTCTTTCTGAGAGATTAAAAGCAGCAGAGCATTCTACTTCTTCCCCTTCTCATCGGGTGCTTAGAGCTTCGACCCCTGATTTTTCGGGTTCTTAATGCGTATCCTTTCTATGAATGTTCGTGGCTTGGGGGGTTTGGCCAAGCAAAAAAGCCTCCGACATTTGTTGTTTGCTCTCTCTCCTGATATTGTTCTATTTCAAGAAACTATGACTAGTCCATATCTTGCTTTATTTTCCTTTTCTAAACTTTTCCCGGGCTGGGAGTTTTTGTGCCCTCAGCTCTAATGGTCTTTCTAGAGGCATTCTTTCAGGTTGGAATCCGAAAATCATTAAATGCAAAGCCTTTCATACTGCTGCTGGTATTCTGCTAAATGCTTCGATCCGGGGGTCTTCCCTCAAGCTTTCAATCTTAAACTGCTATGGTCCCTACCTCAATCGGGATTCCTTCTGGAATGCTGTGGCTTCGGGAGGTCTTCTCTCTCTTTCAAATCTTATTTTAGCCGGAGATCTTAATCTGACTCTGAATGCCTCCGAGATCTAGGGCCCCAAAGCTCATCCTGACCCTTTGGGTCCTTTTTTCTCCTAACTTTTCTCTGACCATCATTTAGTGGATTTGGCTTCTCCCTGTGCTGGTCCTACATGGAGGAATGGAAGGATAGGTGAAGAAGGTATTTCAAAAAGATTGGATCAATTTTTAGTATCTGACCAGCTTGTTAGTTTGCTTCAAAGATATAGAGTTTGGGCTCACAGATGTGGGATTTCTGACCATTTCCCAGTGGTTCTTGAATGGACTGATTCACATAATCAATGTACCTATCCCTTTAAATTTAACCAATCCTGGTTAGACAATGAAGATTTTATTCATATGGTTCGTTCTGAATGGCCCCATATTCTTTCAAATCCTTCTTTGGATGCTATGCAAGATCTCTATATTAGACTCAGAACTCTGAAGGAAAAGGTTAAGTCTTGGACTAAAGTTGAAACTTTAAAAATGAAAGACAAGTCTATTGCCTTGGAGAAGGAAATAAGCTCTATTCTCCTGTCCACTCATTCAGCAATTTTAAATCAAGAGCAACAACTCAAATTGAATTCTCTTAAAAATGATTTTCAAAAACTGATTGATCATGAAATAAATTCTGCCAGACTTCAAAGCAGAATTACCTGGGCTCAAAAAGGGGATTCTAATACTAATTTTTTTCATGCTGTGGCTTCAACACGCAAAAATCATAATGCTATTTGGAGTCTTCAAGATGATTTGGGCAATTGGGTTTCTGATGATAAAAGTCTTAAGGACCTCAGCACTCGTCATTTTAAGACCTTGTTTGAAGATGATCATTTAACTAATCTGGAAGCTCAACTCAAAGTTATCCGTTTCTTTCCTTCCTTTATCAGTCCTGAGAAGATAACAACCTTTACCAAACCTGTCTCCATCTTGGAAATTGAAAAGGCTTTAAAACTATTTAAAAAAGATAAATCTCCTGGCCCGGATGGATGGTTGGTTGAATTTTATTTGACTTTCTTTGATCTTATGGGTCCCCTTCTTGTTAATGTTGTGGAAACCTCCAGAATTTCTGGCAGAGTGTCTCATGCTCTCAACTCTACTTTCCTAGCTCTCATTCCAAAGGTTGATCTGCCTGTTTCCTTTGCAGAATTTCGCCCCATTTCCCTATGTAACCTTTGTTATAAACTCATTTCTAAAGTTGCGGCGATGAGGCTTAATCCCTTTCTTGATGAAGCTATTTCTCCTCAACAATTTTATTTTTTAAAAAATCGCCAAATCCTAGATCCCATAGCTATTTCTCAAGAGGTTCTTCATACTGCCAACTCTAGAAAAAGGTGTGCTCTTATTCTTAAATTGGATTTATCTAAAGCCTTTGACAGATTTAATTGGACCTTCATCCATCTCCTTCTCATTCAAATAGGGATTCCCCTTGTTGGGGTGAACTGGATTATGGGATGTGTTACTTCAGCCAACTTTGCTGTGCTTGTCAATGGCTCTCCTTCTTCTTTTTTTACTGCCTCTCAGGGAATTAGACAGGGGTGTCCTTTATCCCCCCTTTTGTTCATTCTGGTCATAGAAGGGCTTAGTCTGTTGATTGAGGATGCAAAAATAAATGGAAAGATTAAAGGTATCAAAATTTCTCATCAGCTTTCACTCACTCATTTACTTTTTGTAGATGATGTGATCTTATTTGGCCTGGGTTCATTTGAGGAATGGTTAGCCTTCAAAGCCATACTTGATATCTTCTGTGAGGCTTCTAGTATGAGTATTAATGTGAACAAATCAAGTTTTCTCCATAATGATCTGAGTATGGACACTCTCAATAGAATTACTGATATCCTCCCTTTCATAGTGGATGATATTCGAAAAGGGTTTGGCTATCTTGGTTACTTTCTTAAGCCATCAGGTTACTTGGTAAAGGATTGGCTCTGGCTGGTTACAAAATTTGAAAAGAAAATTTCTCATTGGACAAATAGATTCTTGTCCATGGGGGGCAGACTTGTTCTCATTCGCTCTGTTTTGTCAAGCATGCCAGTTTATTGGATGGCGTTGGTTCCAATTCCAACCTCTATTTTAGACAAGCTCAGAAAGATGATCTTTTCATTTCTGTGGGGTTCTCCATCAAGGAAAAAAAATTTCACCTTGTGGATTGGCATCTTTTGGCTCGTCCTACCTCTCATGGTGGTTGGGGAATTAAACATCTTCCCAGTTTCAGTCTATCTCTGAGGATGAAAAGCTTTTGGTTAGCTCTAAATAGCAAAGGAATTTGGAATCTTCTCATTGCTGTTAAATATCTGAAAAATAAACCTCTGCATATTTGGTTCAGGGATAAGAACTTCATTACTGGGAATGTCTCAATTATCTGGAGGGGCTTCATCTCCACCATCTCCTGGATTGGCAGAGGCATCATTTGGAAAGTTGGGAATGGAGAGTCCATCAGTTTGGGTGCAGATCCATTCATTGGTATGGGATCTACCTTTGTTCTGCCAAGAGACTTAAGGGATTATTTAGAATACTTTGGCATAAGCTCCCTTGCCCAAGCCCGTAACCAAACTTCCTTTGCAACTGGCTATTGGTTCTCATCTGAAGAACTTGATCTCTCTAGTGAATGGAAAACAGCTTGGGACAATTTTATTAGAGGGTTGGAATATGGCCGTATTCGTCTCAATAATGAAATTGATACTATTTGTTGGTCCCATAATAAATATACTGGTCCTCTTATTGCTGCTGAAGGATATAAATGCATATTCTCTGATATTTGTTCAGAGATTAATGATTCAGTTCTGAAAATATTATGGACTTTGAATATTCCTCTGAAATTAAAATGCTCATTTGGTTGATTCTCAGAGGGAAAATTTTAACCTGGGATCAATTGCAAAGCAGAGGTTTCTTGGGACCCAGTAGATGTGTTCTTTGTGAGGATAATTTGGAAGACATCCACCATCTTTTTTTCTGTTGTCCATTCTCTGCTAGTATCTTCAAACACTTTGAGGTTAAATTTCAGTGCTCTTTCCTAGTTTTTAACTCTGTTCATTCCTTTTTGGAACATTGGTTCTCCTCTTCTGCGCGATCTGCTCCCTTCAGATACCTTCCATTGTTCATTCTTTGGGGAACTTGGCTTCTTCGGAATCATTGTTTATTTGAAAATAAGAAACCTTCTTTCTTAGCTCTGATCTCTAGGATTGATGGCTTGGTTATTTCTTACCCTGTGCCGATCATATATCATAAAACCTGTAATCCTGGTCCTGCTCCATTAAAATGTTTTCCTTGTGGATATTTTGATGGAGCTGCAGCAGAAAATATTGGAGGCGCTGGTTTTGTGATTTTCATCAATGACTCACATTTCTTTAGTTTTTCTATGGGATGTGGAAGAAGCACGAATACCAGAGAGGAATTATTGGCTATTTGGGCACTTCTAAGAGTTGGCTTAATGATGGGAATCCTTTTGCAGTTGATTTATGGTGATTCCATGGTTATGATTTCTTGGCTAAACAGAAATTCAGCGCTTGATGTTCCATCTCTGATGCACTGGTGTTCCGACATAAGATATATGATTCATTTGGCCCCTCAGGTGATCTTTAACCACACATTTCGTGAGCATAACTCACTGGCAGATGAACTCTCAAAAAAAGCTTTGCATTTGGATATGGGATATGTTTCATTTTCTGAAACTTTGGATGGTTTGGTTATTTACCAAGGCAGTCTCGATCTTTTTTAGAAGTAGCTGATTCTTCATTATTCAGCTTATGATTTCAGCAGTGATGGTTTTTCTCTTATTGTTCAGTTAGAGTCCACTCTGCCAGCTTGTTTTGCTCTGAATTGTCTGGTTTTAAGTTCACTTCGGATTATTATCAGCATTCTGACCTGATTTATTCAGGGATGATGAGGAAAGTCTGCTAGGATCAGACTTTTTTGTTCTGTTTTGTTGCTCTGTTTTTGTCATGTTTGTGCACGAGACGGATCTGTTTTATCAGTCATCATATGATTTGTAAATGATGTCTTTTGATTCAATGAATAACAAAGACTGGTATTTTTTCTCTGAAAAAAGTAATTTGGTCGCAAGACTTTCTGTTAAAGTAAAAAAGGAAAGACAATTTTATGATAATCACATCTTGCTAATCCTCTCTAGATGGATTGAAAGATGATATATGTGCCACATTGTAATTATATTATACTAACTTAGTGATCTGCATGAGCCTTTATGATCATCGCATCTTGTTAATCCTCTCTAGATGGATTGAACCCGTTGGGTTATTTTCTACTCCACCATCCTTCTTGGAGTCAACATCATCTATATTTCTTACTTAGGAGCTAGTCCTTGTGTTGTCCATTATAATGTTTCTTCTTAAAATTGGTTGTGGTATCTGATTTTTTCTTGCTATTGATCTCGTCTTCTTTATTTAACTTTCCTTCCTTATTTGTTGTAATCTCCACTTTTTCATTATAAGAAACAAACAATATTATTCGAGATCCTCTTTATCTAGGTACAAACTGAAGTGCAAAGTTATCATCAAATCAAGATCGAAAAGCGGCTGGGTGTGTGCAAGCTGATGAGGGTCTCTTTTGACGCGTTAGATGCAATAGAAAACTGAAAAAACAGGCATCCATCAACTTGCATGGATATTTGAGACACTTACACAATGAATCTTGCGATGAGTTAAAAACAAGAAATGTAGGAAACTAAATGACGTTTCCAAATATATAATTTTTTTCTATTGAAAATGTTGTAGGAAACTATCTAAAGTTACATATTTTTTAACGGGCACTTTTTATTTATGGACAAATTATAAGGTATATGTTTTTGTGGGTGCAGCCTTTGAGTGACTAAATGATGGAATAAACTTACAAAAACCGGTATACATATAGAGAACATATAGTACTAGTGCACGACTATTTTTCCAATAATAAAAATAATATTTTAATTTATTTCTAATTATCTAAGAGATCAAACCTTGAAAACGGTACGTCAATTGTGGGTGCAGTGTTTGAATGTCTTAATGCAATTATTTGGAAATGGATTTTTTTATAGCATGTAGAGGTCGGTGTTCTTTAGTGCACCATACATTTTTTTTTAAATGGTTGAGAAACGAAAGAGATATGGACGAAACACTAACAATGTGTTTTTGAGTTGAGGAGTGATGACAGAAGATAAATGAGAAAAAATAGAAAAAAATATGTATTCTTGTTAAAATTTACATATTTGGAATCTGCAAAAAAAACCATATATGTTTCTAAAATCTCATAAAAAAAGGAGGTGTCCATCATACTCAGACGAATGGCTAAACACGAGCATATTGAAAATTTGGATATAATGCTGAATTAACCATGGTTTATCATACTCCAAGGCATAGGCATGTTGAATCCGAAGAAAAGTCCAAAGTAGACACATAGGCATAAGAATGCCATGCAAGCATGGGTGGAGGCTCGGTCTTATCATTTGGAGGGAATACATTTTTGAATTGAAGCAAAATGAGAGCGTGTTTTATTGAAGCAAAATGGGAGTGTGTTTTATAGAAGCAAAATGGGAGCCCATTTTAGTGAAGCAAAACAGGGGTGTGTTTTATTGAAACACAATGCGCGCGTGTTTTTAAATACTACAATGAGTGCTAGTTTTGTCAATTATACCAATAATTTTATTATTTTAAGTCCCCCCTGCACTCCCCTCTTCCCCCTAACTCTTACTAACC